>OY292538.1:828152-1128137 GCA_958496365.1 Subacronicta megacephala
TATTGACCTCTTGAGGTCCCGGCTGACAGGGGGTCGCCACGTTACGTAAGGGTCTGTCGTAGACCACCCTGATTAGTTAAAGTAAGCTCCCCCTCGGTTGCTGTGGCTCTAGCAGTTGGTTATCCTTGTGAGTGCTTAAGAGGATAGTATCCGCTCCGCGTTCAATACAAAAGTAGTTTGGTCCTATCTTGAATTTTAACTATGTTCTGTCGCTCATACGGTCAACACACGTATTCACTTACTCTGAGTCTTAAAATCATTTATCATAATGATTCGATACAATTACTATAGCGAACTACTTTACAGTGATCATATAACTTATGTGAAGTGTATTTTAGTGCAACTTATTAGTATAAAGTGCTAAATGAAGCAGTATTGAGTGTAAACAATTAAAAGTTTTAAACGTCAACGGATCAGCTGGTGAGTGCATGACAAGTCGTTTTGCGCACGGCGCACGGAATTCGCACGGTTCGACAGTGCACAGAAGCACCATTGTTGCTTGCGGCGCCCGCCCGATGACGAATAAGTTGGCCGCGTCAAAGAATAATTAAACAGACAGTGCGGCATATTATACTTTTATTGCATTGCCTCCAAAAGGATAACTATTTGTAATTTAGACAATTAAATTTATTGTATTTGCTTGCTATGACTGATGAAATCGTACAGTGGGACTGCTGCCCTAATGGGAACAGATTAGAAAGCAATGCAGAAGAAAATTCTATTATGTGCCCAACATGTGGAAAGTCGTACCACCTAACATGTATGTCCCTAAAAAAATCACCAGCAAATACGAGTACTTGGAAATATCCATCTTGTTTGAACAACGACCCGAACGTGAATAATATGTCGAATAGAATCAAATATTAAAACATATATAAAATAGTAGGTATAGTATTTGACTTAGATTTGACTAGACTTTATTGTATCTATTCAGTATTAAAATCTAAGTTAAATAAAATGGTCTGCATGCCGCTTCATCTTGATTCATTCAATGATTCATATAAAATAAAATACATCTAACTAAAAATATACTCTCATCAATTAAATATATAATATTTCAAAAATAATCTTCGTCAAACGTATATAGTTGAGAATTCTATCGATGCTTTTATTTAACTACACGGTCACCTCGATATCGATAGATGTACGCCGTGCATCACTCACGGCCAACCCCGGCAAACGACAAACAACGGCCATGGTTGAAGTGTAGAGAACGCAATGCATGCAGTACATTGCAAGCGGACTAGGTCATCGCGTTGATTAAGCGAGAACACATCGGGCAATGTATTTTATTTGTAACTTGTTGCAATAATATGATTGATGTTTGGAATTTCATAGTGATCAGTATATTTTTATGTTTTTACCAATTATTTTGCAAATAAATGCTATTTTTGACTTACAGATGGAAAGATATACCTCCACGCTATATACTGGAGGTCTGACAGTTTGTCTATCACGTAAGAATAACACAACACGGCATTTTAAAGCGGAGCTCTGTTCGCTGAAGTAGCCCTAAGCACACTAAACGCGGCGAATGTATGATTCGGGCGAGTTATGATTGTCTACACATGACTGTGGCGCGCCTGCCCCGCCCACATGGCCATTCCAATCTTATTTATCTCTTCCGTGTTATAACCCAAGTTGCACGCACTGTGAATTATGAAATTACGGAGAAGGATATCTTGCATTGCACGCGTATTGCTAAGAACACCTCTTTAGCCCCCGGCCCCGATCCATCATCGTCCAGTTAGCTTCACCTAGGATTCGAGACCAACTACTGGCAGCAACAATTAAATACAACCAGGCCAACCCCCGGGAAAAGCTAAATTCTTCTCACCTGGGATACGCCGGGCCAAAATCTCCTGTTTTCGTTTCCGAACATTTGTCACCAACTAATAGAGCCCTCCATGCCGCTACGAGGATCAAAGCTAAGGAGCTGAACTACAAATACGTGTGGGTCAGAAATGGTAGAATTTTTGTCAGAAAAACTGAAGGTACTGTGTTTATTCAAATCAAGTGCAAGAATGACCTTGCTAAAATTGTATAATAGGTATTTGAAGTGCATGTTTTAGTTTTAATCTAAAAAATTCAAGGATATTTCTATATATTACCAAAATTGTAGAGGATTGAGAACGAAAACAAATCAGTTTTATTGTAATTTGTCTTGTATGACTTACGACATTATAATACTGACAGAGACTTGGCTTAATAATAACATACTGAGCAGCGAGTTATTTGATGTTCGATACGAAGTATACAGAAGAGATAGAGAATCAACTGGGTTTCAGTGTAACAAAGACGGGGGAGGAGTATTAATCGCGGTTAATAAAAAATATAATTCCACATGTACCACACGCTGGCAAAGTAATTGTGAAGACTTATGGGTCACTATTGATATATCCACCTCTCACAAATCGCGTCAAGTAGCTCTCTGTGCGGTATACCTGCCTCCTCCTGTAAGTCTTGCAACCTTGGAACATTTTATTGAACATTGCAACAGGGCACTAACGTCAACAGATTGCCCAATCTGTATAGTAGGAGATTTTAATTTAGGAAAAATCGATTGGAATCTAAATGCAGTAAATGCTACCTTATCTAAAACTAGTGAAACTCTATTAGATTTTTTAAATGTAAGTCAGTTGGTACAGTATAATTACGTAAAAAATTGTTCCGGGCGTATACTGGATCTAGTGTTATCTACAGTTCCAATACACTCAGTACACGAGTCTATCTGTCCACTTATCGTAATCGATAAATATCATCCACCTCTTGAATTGACCATGACACTGGTTAAGGATCGTAACCTACCATATAGCTCGAACTCGAGGCCAAATTTCTATAGAGCAAATTATATTGAAATTAACAATTATCTTAATACAATTAACTGGAATAAACTCTTCGAAAATTTATATGATGTGGATGAGATGTTATTGATATTCTACAAATATTTAAATGATATTATTAAAAGATATGTGCCTAACCGAAAGCCAAAGAGCCGCCTTGGTTTGATAAAACGATAATTGTATTACTGACAGAAAAAAACAAGCTTAGATTACGTCTCAAAAAATACAAAAATCCCCTAGATGTAATCGAATTGAAATTGCTTTCAAAAAGATGTGAAAAGTTAGCCAAGAATTTATATAGTGAATACATAATGAATGTCGAAAAAGATATAAAAGACAATCCTAAACTTTTCTGGAACTACATCAATGCTAAGCGCGGCGGCTCCAGCGCCTGCCCTCTGTATATGACTCATGGACAGATCGTAACTTCTAATGCTTCTGAAATCTGTGATTTTTCGCTAAAACCTTCTCATCCGCATACACACTTGACAACGATACAGTTGCCGACTATGACCTGAGGTTCTTCCACGGACTGAAAAATAATGGCCAGATCTTGACCAGTCCAGTAATCGATCGCGACTGTTTACTCAAAAAACTAAAGACAGTTAATACCAGTAAGGGAGCAGGTCCAGATGGCATCCCGCCGATTTTTATCTCATCCTGTGCATCAGCCTTAACATCTCCCTTACTAATAATCTTTAATACCTCGCTGACCTCAGGAACTTTTCCTTCTGAATGGAAAAAGGCCAAGGTAGTCCCAGTTCACAAATCGGATAAAAAGAATGTTATTTCCAACTACAGACCAATCTCAATCTTATCCACCTTTGGAAAGATTTTTGAATCCATTATCTGTCCGTATATTCACAGCATTTTAAAATGTACCTTAGTTTCCACCAACATGGTTTTATACCGTCAAGATCCACGGCTACCAATTTAGTAACTTTCACGGAATCTCTTGCCCGGGCTGTAGATGCAGGCGAACAGGTTGACGTACTTTATACCGATTTCAGTAAAGCGTTTGACAAAATGTCACACTTTGCATTACTATACAAACTAGCAGCGTACGGAGTAACGGGATCCTTGCTTAATTGGTTCAAGTCGTATCTAACAAACCAGCAGCGTACGGAGTAACGGGATCCTTGCTTAATTGGTTCAAGTCGTATCTAACAAAACGCCAGTTCTATGTAAATAATATAAGCTCGGGCGCCCCACAAGGTTCCCATTTAGCTCCTATCCTATTTAATATATTTATTAACGACCTCCCTCAATGTTTTTGTTTTTCTGAACCTTACTTATACGCTGATGACTTAAAATTTGCCCGAAAATTGAGTCCTCTAGAGATAATGACCTTCTGCAGGGAGACCTTTACAGAGTTATTGAATGGGGTAACAATAACAAGATGAAATTGAACTCAAATAAATGTTACCATGTAAAGTATACCAGAAAAATTAACTATATTAACACAAATTACTTTATATGCCCAGACAGGGTCCAGGAGGTGGAAATAATAAGAGATTTGGGAGTATTTTTTTTTTTTTAATAAAATAAAAGCTTACTAGCAATGTGGGTCGCACATTACTAGTAATCTTGTTAACCCCTCGTACTAAGCTAAATGCTTGTATTACGAGTGGGTCCACGTCGGTAGTGCAATGGGTGGGTTTCAAACCGGCAACCACATGATCGCAAGTTCGACGCCTTAGCCATTAGGCTACCGCCGCTTCGAGTATTTGATAGAAAAGTCACCTTTGTGCCTCACATTGATAGTATTACTAGCTTTTGCCCGCGACTTCGTCCGCGTGGAATAGTTTTTCCCCAATCCCGTGGGAATTTCCCAAAATATCGTTATAATTTAAAGCCTATATGTTATTCTGATGTATAAACAATAATACTGTAAAGTTTCATCAAAATCCGTTCAGTAGTTTTTGCGTGAAGGAGTAACAAACATCCATCCATCCATCCATCCATCCATCCTCACAAACTTTCACATTTATAATATTAGTAGGAAGTAGGATTAAAAAGACTTCAAAAATGCTAGGGTTCATACTTCGTAGCAGCAAAGGCTTTAAAAAAAGTTGTACTAAGATAATGTTATACAACAGTCTAGTGCGGAGTGTATTGGAATACTGCAGTGTTGTATGGAGACCCCACTATGCCACTCATATGTTACGGTAAGAGCGTGTCCAGAAACGGTTTATGTAGCACCTGGCATTTTGTGAGGGTAAAACAAAGTGTCTACCATCTTACACGTCATCACGACTGCGTCATTACAAGGTACAACACCTATCCGTCCGCAGAGAAGTCACGGACGCTTTATTCTATATAAAATAGTAAGAAATAAAATAGATTGTCCCAATCTGCTGAGTCTTCTCGGATTCCGTGCTCCGTCTAGATATCCTCGGAATGATATTACACAACTGTGTCCGCCGCTACGTAGGTCTGTACTTGGCGCAAACTCACCAATCCCAAGGTTGTGTAGGATCCTCAATAGCCATAGTGATTTAATTGATGTGCACTATGACAGCATGACTAGCTTCATCAGGGTCTTCATAAATGATAAAAACTGACTTTAGAGAGTTTCTTGTGCTGTCATGGTATACTGCAAGATGATTGCTCTACCATTCTATTATTTTAAATTGGATTTCATATTTTTTTTATTTTTTTTTGTCATTTAACATTACATATTCAATTTTAAAATACTAAAATTTAATATGTAATGTAATGCTATAAAAACAATTGTAATTTATTATATTTTTGTATTTTGTCCGTTTATTGTGCATGCGGTGTTAGTCAGTAAGTGGTTGTTACACATGTAAATGTATCCTCTCTAGCTAATAAGTTAAAATGTATTGTGGAAACAACCGTTGGTTAACCTAATAAATAAATAAATTAATTAACCAATGAAAGTCTTTGAAATTTTGCAGTAACAATCTAATACGTGTTCCTTGAATGTAAGACTTCATTTCGATACACGGTTAAAAAGTTACACGAGCTCAAAGAATAGTAATTTTCGATGAAAACGACCCAACTTTATGCTAGTATTTCAAGATAATGTAAACCTAGATACAGTTTACAAAAATAAAATCTACGTTATAACTATATTAAAAAGAGAGATCTCCAAATTTCGTGAGGGATTCATGATCGTGAGGGATAGAGATAGCGACAACAGTCCAACATTGTTGCGTTTGCAAGGGACACTCCTCTTAAGCCTCGGCAACGCATCAGCCACTCCTTCAGTGTTCATGTGCGGCGATGACTACTTACTATCAGAGCCCCATGTGTACAATTATCGGGTGAACCAATAAAAAAAATACTGACAGAGCGATGGTGGAGGAGCAGTGTGCCGCGGTGAGGATGTATCTGTCGCTGATGATGGAGCCGCCGCACAGCCACTGCGCAGAGTCCGCTTCCTCACCGTAACCAAGCAAGGCCTGTAAATATATTTTCTTCAAACTACGAGTCACTTCAACTACTTCTTGGATGGTAGAAGATGTCAATATTTTAAGAGTCAACCATACGACGAATATACGACTACAATTATTGCTACATTTATTAAAATTCGGAAGCCATTATTATCGTTGTATATTCGTGGTATGGTTGACTCTTATAATATGGACATCTTCAACCATCCAAGAAGTCGATTCAAACGCCTCATCTAACACAGCTGTTTGATAAATCACTAACTAACCGTGTTCGTCTTATGAATATTAATCATGTCATTTATTTCTAACATTTCCATAACCCTACCCCTACCGGTTGTTTACTTTTTTCTTTATATTTTATGTCCATCATGCAAGCAGCGTTGTGGGTAACATTATTGTTAATATAATATTCTGTTACACTAGTTATAAGTCCATATAATGTAACTATTTGCTGTTTCTTTTAATTATCACCATCACCATCAACAACCCATATATTCTGGTTTCTAACACTTACGTGAATATTAGACATTGAAAAAAAAGTACTTTTTACGGATTTTATCGCGTTATATTGATTTTGAGGAGACTGCTCTAAAATCTGCTCCTGTAACACCGAAATTCTACAAGCGGTACGTAGATGATACTTTCACAATATTACCATCTAATAAAGTAACAGCATTTCTAGACCACCTTAACTCCTTAAACTCTAAAATTCAATTTACTATGGAGTCAGAGGCTAATAACTCTTTACCTTTCTTAGATGTTTTAATAATTCGTAATCTAAATAACACCTTGAGTCACACTGTGTATCGAAAGAAAACCCATACAGACAAATACTTAAATGGTTAATCACACCACCACCCAACACAGTTATCTACCGTCGGTAAATCATTGTTTCAGAGAGCGCGTGGGATCTGTGATGAGCAACACCTGGATGCAGAGCTTCAACATGTCAAGCAAGTACTGCACGACAACAAGCTCCAAATACCGAAACCTCATCACAGAAACCGCGTGAAACGTACCACAGTTGAGCGACTACCTGTTGTGTTACCATATGTAAGAGGAGTCACAGGCAAGATTGGCTATATCTTGAAGCGGGCTTCAATCAAAACTTACTTCAAGCCGCTGAAGAAGATTAGTCAGTTCCTACCACCTGTCAAGTGCCACATACCTCTACAAGATGCAGGAGTATACAAGCTTGATTGTGATTGCGGTCTCTCATACATAGGCCAAACTAAAAGAAGCATAGGGACCCGCGTAAAAGAACACATCGCCGATGTCAAACACCGCCGTTCCGGGAAGTCAGCAGTTTGTGAACATACACTTGACAAGACCCGGCACTACATCAGATTTGATAAACCACAAGTCCTTGCAAAAGAAAACCGATTCCTACCTAGGATGATTCGCGAGGCTATTGAAATTAAAAAACATCCAAATTTCAATAGAGAAGATGGCTGGGTCTTACCATCTGCTTGGAACCCCATCATAGATTCCATTAAATCCAAGCACAAGACTGCGAGACCTAAGGATACGGTGAGCTCATTCTGCGTGACCGGCATAAATAATAATCAACAAAATGTAGGGTAGCTGTTGATAATTTTGACATTAGGACGACCAACACCTCAGTCCACCCGTGACCATGGATGCTGTAAAGGATCCGAAACGTCGGGAATTAAAAAATATCAATATAACGCGATAAAATCCGTAAAAAGTAGTTTTATTTCAAAACCCATATATTGTCCCACTGCTGTGCACGGGTCTCCTCTCAAAATGAGATGGATTAGGCTGATAGTCCACCACGCTAGCCTACTGCGGGTTGACAGACTTCACACGCCATCAAGAAAATCGCTAAAGGCAAGCAGGTTTCCACACGATATTTTCCTTCATCGAATTAATACGCAAATGACTTCGAAAAGTCAGAGGTGCGTGACTTGGGACCTTCAACATGGCAGTCCTATGATCATATCACAAGGCTATCACTGCACTCTTTTATTTTTTTTAAATAATATATCTAGTACACTTCTAGTCCAACATACCAAATGCGGGAACTCCCATCTCTGTGCGTCCCTCCCTCCTGCGGGCAAGATTTGAGTTATGAAAACGTCATGACATTGCTTCTCTTTATTCCATATCTTTTTGACGTGTCTAGCTCCATTCCCGCGACATCGGTATGGCAGACGTTGAAAATGATCTAGGCATTCTGAAAAAAATAATTATAGATTATTATCTCTGTAAAGTACACACGGTCACACGTCAAGAACAAGATTACGCATTTACTTATTGTATAGAAAGTCTATACAATGCAAGATCAGCTTAAACTGGAATTGTATAGCTTGTACTTTACGCTTGCAACACCAGGGGTATCACTCGTGCGTTGTCGAACCTATGGAAAAGGGAAGGGAAGGAGAAAAGGAGAAGGAAGGGGACTGAAGGAGGAATCGGGGCGGCGACGCTCGCGCACCACACTCATTGTCGATATTCTGTGGGAGGGCAGTACTTCCCCGGTTGTGCCGATCTATTCATGTTGGCACATAGGCATGCCAGCCTTAGCCAGACATTACTACTACAAAACTTGTACGTTGTACTTTTAATCCGGTCAAATATTACCTACCTATGTACTTATACTGTTATGGAGATACTTACTGTCCCATGCAACTGTTCCATCCTTTCTCGTTAATTGGAGATCCGGTGTCACTGCAAGATCCCGGTAGCTAAAATCAGATAAGTACGCGCGGCTACACATCAAGCTATACTTAACCAGTTTACGCTGGCCTCTTAGTGTATCGGAAGCCTATACAATGCAAGATCAAACTGGGTTTGTATAGTATACGTACACGGATTTAAGATGTTACCACCTCCTTATGATTTTTTTCGTAGCTAAAGAGGCAAGCATTATTTATTGTTATAAGATGACAAACAAGCATTCGGGTCACCTGATGATAAGCGATTACCATAGCCTATAAGAAGCTGGCAACACCACGGGTATCGCTTGTATTGCCAACCCTGTGAAGGCAAAGGAAGAAGAAGGAGAAAAGGAGACTGGGGGAGGAATTGGGCCTCCGCGCTCCGGCGCTGTACACTCACCATACGAAAAGCATGCGTCGTGCCAACCCATTCGTACTATCATACCATCACACCTGTATTCCCCGAAGGGTTAGGCAGAGGTGTACTAATGTACACCTACATTTCGCCGGTATGTTTAGGTCCCATGTAATAGGGGGCGAGCCTATTGCCATTAACCGGGAACAAATCCAGACTCTGAGTTGCTACTGAGAATTTCATAGAAAAACCCATTTAGCCAGAGACCTCTAGCGTAGCAGTCGCCCTTAGGACCACTAGATTAATGAGGCAGCCGACCCATTCATGCTGGCACGAAGACATGCCAGCGATACACTACAACTACTACTACCTAGCAGGCAGTAGTAATGCCATCAATTATAATGTACCTATTCAGAACTGTGTACTAAAACTTTTGCATAAAATCGTTATCGTAGCAGATATGACTGGAAATTGAACATTTTCGCAGTTTTTCAGTTTTTAGTCTCAGTCTAAGTCAGAATTTTAGTTTAAGTCTTGATATGGTCAGGAACTGTAAATGTAAACATTGCAGCCATTTAGGTCTAAGCAGTTTATAGTTATTTCACTTCATATATGTATTTTGATGTGTAATATTTCAGATAGGTTATCTGTTTCAGATAGTCATTGAGTTCTCAGATGCTGAGAACCTTTTCTTAATTTTAATATCGACTTCAGGAATTATGACATAAACCGACAATGTCCTCACATTCTGTTCTCGCCATAATGTACCAGTGAATAATGTAAAATCTTTTATTTTAAAAGAGTGTCCAGAGTCCAAAGGAGTTTCTTGCCGGATTCGTCTCCATAGGATCAACTTTTTAGAACCGTGCAACTAGAGTCAAAAACGTTTCATAAAGGCTCGTAAAAGCTTATTTGAAATAAATACATTTGATTAGATTTGATTTGGTATAAAAAAGTGTTTTTTTTATGTTAAGATGTCATAGATGTCGCTGTAATGTAAATGGAAGATACTTACGATTTTCCGGTGGTCCTGTCGCAGTCAGTACAGCACACAACGGGCTCGTTGTTCTTGTACGAACAGATTTCTGGTAACTCCGAGAACCAAACTGAAGTCTTTATATCCGGTTTGTAGCCAGAATTGCGCTGGAAAATAATATGTAAATGTAAAATCTATCTTAAAGCTGAAGAGTTTGTTTGTTTGTTTGCTTGGACGCGCTAATCTCAGGAACTACGGGGCCGATTTTCTTAAAATTCTTTCAGTGTTAGATAGCCCATTAATCGAAGAAGGCTAAAGGTTTATATACCATCACGCTAAGACCAATAGGAGCGTAGCATAAATGAAAAATGTTGCAAAAACGGGAAAAATTTAAATGCAGAAAAGCCGAGAAAACACGCGGGCAAAGCCGTGGGCGGAAAGTTATTAGACAATAAAACGACACGACTGTTACGTAGATATAACACGTCCGAAGTATCCAACACGTCTACAATTCTTTCAATATGATACTGCCATAGTTTAGGTAGGGGCGGGTCCAGTATTAATGAAGAAGCATAATAAAACTACTTCACAAGGATTTTATCGCGTTATACTCATTGATATTATTTAATTCCCGACGTTTCGAATCCTTTACAGCATCCATGGTCACGGGTGGTAATGGGTGCTGTAATGGATCCGAACCGTTGGGAATTAAAATAATAATATCAATACAACGCGATTATGTATATAAAAATAGCGACGATCGGTCACTAAACTGCTGGTTATTTAATACTTAACATAACATACCATCACGCCTGTATTCTCCAAGTTTAGGTTTAGGCAGATGTGTACTTATGTACACCCACACTTCGCCGATATGTTTAGGTCCCATGTAATAGGGGGCGAGCCTATTGCCATTAACCGGGCACAAATCCAGTCTCCGAGCTGCTACTGAGAATTTCATAGAAAAACCCAATAACACTTTTCTCGACCTGGGGATCGATACCAGGACCTCTAGCGTAGCAGTAGATTTTTTGATGTCGGGTTATTTGATACTTACTAATAAATATGTCAGGGTTGCCGATTCACATTTATATAAGTTGAGACACGTGCCGTTATACCCTTCAGTTGTACAGGGTGACCCTAAAATATAATGTAATAATTTGTATATAATGTTACAATTTTAATTTAAAAGGTCAGTCAGTTATACATATTATCTACTAGCTTCCGCCCGCGGCTTCGCCCGCATGGTTTGTTGATAAAAAAGTAGCCAATGTCCTTCCCCACGCCACAGATTAAATTTTTTAACTACAATATGCTCCTGTAAACTATGTTACATGATTTGTTTTGTTCAGCGAAAACATGTAGACTTTCCGAATACGAAACACGCAAGCTATGTATAATTTGGAATATATTGGCGTCCACATAAAAGGTAGATATATGCTGTCGCGAACTTTTATTTAGAACTGTTTAAGACAAACAATCCCACCATACATTATCTTCATTTAACTCCAACGGATTAGGCAGCGCACGCCAAGATAGGTCTCAGAGGGCAGGTTTTTTTCCAATTTACTTGATATTATCGGAACATTATGGCCAAAATTACACAAAATCTTTATGGATTGTAGCCTATGTGTTATTCTGATGTATAAGCTATATTACTGTAAAGTTTCATTAAAATCCGTTCAGTAGTTTTTGCGTGAAAGAGTAACAAACATCCATCCATCCATCCATCCATCCTCACAAACTTTCACATTTATAATATTACTAGGAATAGGATTAGTAGGATAGTAGGATAGGAAGTAGGATAGGAAGTAGGATAGGAAGTAGGATAGGAAGTAGAATTTTATGGGTACATTTAATCCAAAATAACGAAAGTTAAAAAATCTATCAAAAGTAGGTTCGGTCAGTTTTTTGACACCTGTCAAATTCGACCTTCGCCAGTCGCCAGCACATCAGGTTATACAAAACTGTCTTTCTCCAAATGATTTTAAACCTTAAAACGTTGAAATTTAAGTTCAAAATCAACTGTGAAATAACTTGATGTGCTGGCCACCGTACAACACCTGGCCTTGACCTTTTAAATGTAAAAAATGATTGAATTGTAATCAAAATGTATAAGTTTATTTTGACATCACGCTATACATATCCTGTGCCAGTATAGACTAGGCTTCACTATTCTGTAGAAAGCCTATACAATATAGGCTTTCTACAGAATTATAGGTCAGCTTATTCTGGAAATAGACAGCGTAAAATATTTACAAAACATAATTCCGACCTAGTCAAATGTCAATGTCAAAATGGTAAATTTAAAACGCGAACAAATTCGACTGAATGGAGGTCGAAAATATTTAAAAAAAGTTCGATCACCTTTGGACATCTTCTAAGTAAGTACTTAACATAATTATTCTCCAGGTTATAGCAATCTTCGCATATCACCGTAACTTAACATAAATCTACATGTACTTACTTAGTTTGTTGGATAAACTACTTATGTGTTAAGTCATCATTTCAAAAGAACAGGTACCTAGTAAACAAGTCGTTAGGTCAACGACCTTGAGATTCTTCTTAGAACTATTCAAAATGTGTGTAATAATAAGTAAAGGCTACATAACTATATAATATAAAAACTTGCTTGCTTGTAGGCAGTACCTAAATACAGTAGTTGGCACAAATTATACAAAACTGTCAAATTTCTCCAAATTATTTTTAACCTTAAATTGCTAAAGATTAAGTTTAAAATCACCTGAGAAAATGTGACATTTTGTGGTAATTCGATGTGCTGGCCACCCTACCTACAGTTATCTATATTTAGAACTGAAAGTCAAATCCTTTATTTCAAGTATACCAACATTGCAGGTTAATTTTAAATGTCAAAAACTAGATGCACGATTCCAAATATTGGGTCTAAAGCTGATTTAAGAAACTCCATAGATAGTAGCAGTAGTACTCCTTTAAATGATAAATGTTTACAATATTTCTCGCTCTTTAAAATTTTGTTCTATAAATGTGAGAATTATGTAGTTCGATGTGAAAGATAAGAATAGCTCAGGAACAATAATCACTTTTTTTTTTTTTAATTTATTGGACAAACTAACAATATCACAATAACAAAATCTTAAGATAGTTTGTTGTTATACATTATGATTAATTGTGGTATCCACACCGTTTGTCACAAGTAGTAATAATAATAATATTTTACAGGTTGAGAGAAGTATACAATACTTATCCTTACAAAATACCAAAATAGTTTTAGTTTATATTTTTATTACAATATTTATGGAAAGTAGATTCGTAGGCAGTTAATGTGAGGTAGTCAAGTCATGGAGCTTCTGAATTATACGTTTTCTATAGGTAGTCAAACTATTTGCATTTATATCAATGTGATTGAAATTACAGTTGTAAGAATCCAGTAGATGGTAAATTGGTGAACGCTTGCCGGCGTTGGTGCGCGGTGTCCGTAAGATAAATATTTGATAATTACGACAAGCTCGTGTATACAGTCTGGTGGGCACTCTGTAGTTAATCTTATTTACAATATCGATACAGTCATACCTGTTGTGGCAAATATCATACAGAAGCATAGATTGCATCTGAGTTCTCCTGGATTTTAAATCTAAGAGCTTATACTTTTTTAATAGTTGCGGGTAGGATTGGTAACTACGACAGGTTTTATAGTGCATGCATCGCAGAAATTTCTTTTGCACACGTTCCAGGCTATCTGAGTATTTCATGTACAGTGGATCCCAAATACATGTAGCATATTCCAACTGCGAGCGGATTAAGGTTTTATAAAGATGTAGATATGTACGAGGGCGAATGAAACTGACACTTCTTAAGATATTTTCTTTGTAATAAATCATATTGTACCTACTCTAAAAATAAATGATTGAAACTACTTATCTAGGTACCTAATTTAATAAATATCTCAACCCACACTTCTTATACATATAAGTAACTTAAATTATTGTAAACTAACCTTCACTTAAATTCAGGTCGCATAATACGCTACACAAACAACACAGCACGCACAATAATATTACATATAATTTATCTATCGCCATATTTAACCGTGCGCTCGCGCAGACGCACCACGTTCGTGTAAAACTGATTTTGACGAGGAAGCTTAGATTTTTTTGCACGATTCTAACAATTATTATACAGCTATGATTAAAATATATGTGGCAATTTATTTAGTATACGTTATGTATACCTATTGTGTTTAGTTTTTTTATTAACATGATTGCGCTATTCCTCATAAAATGAGACGGAACAGGATATAGGTAAGTTTTTTAATAATCACCTTCTTTTAGGGAATAAGGAACGTTTATAGGAGGACTTCGTTATCCGTCTGTCTGTTTTAAAAAGAACATTGCTTCACATATTTTATTGGATTTTATAATGAACTCACCCAGAAGCATTTATAAACACAAATTCCCAGATACACAAACACCTATTTAAGGAAATGTAGACCTAACAAATATTTGTTCCGTCCGGGAATCCAAGACCAATAACTGTATTTTAATTCTTTACAGAGAATGTCACCCTCCCGAGGGTATAAACAATTCTTTTTTTTCCCTGCAGCTTCCCCAGGACTATCCATTAGGTTATTCGGTTCTATAAAAAATAAGCTTACTAGCAATGTGGGACGCACATTACTAGTAGGTATTCTTGCTAACCCCTTCTTCTAAGCTTAAAGTTGTGTTTAAGTTTGTGTTACGAGTGAGTTCACATCCGTAGTGCAATGGGTGGGTTTCGAACCGGCAACCACATGATCGAAGTCTGACGTACTAGCCATTAGACTACCGCCACTTTAAGGTAAGGTTTATACAGGGTGTTTGGTGCATCGTTTGCCAAATAGAAATTGCCGATAGAAGAGGTCATTAGCTATCTCTTAGGTCATTAGCTATCTCTTGAGACCCAATAACTAACTCCAGGTCACACCTGTTTTTTATAACAACTTTTGAAACTTTAATTGGAAAAAATGCAGAACTCGGTATTAAAGCTTCAAATTTAAAAAATCTAATTCGAAAAGCGTTTAAATTTCATTTTCATTTTGATGTCAACTCTTGTATGGTTCTATAAAATTTAAAATTATTATCTAATAACATCTGGTTCCTTTTTAAAAACCTCACAAAGATTTTTGAAAAATAAAAAATCAATTATATCTCAACTTTTAATTGCTGTAAAAAAAATAACTAAAAGCGATTGGGATCTTCGAATTCTTTTTTAATGTTTTCTAGCTTGTCCCCTTTCCAACGGTATGCCATATGCCAAAAAAAAACTTTTAAAAACTTCACCAATTCGTTAAATGTGTAATCGAGGCACATCAGACTGATATTCAATATTACGGTAAATAGCACTAGTTTTCGCATAACATGCTATAAGTAGGTAGATAGTGTTATCTGACTCTTGCGCAGTCTCTTATATCTTTCTTACATGGGGTACTAACTTTCCTTGAACATGAAATAAAAAAATAATAAGTACCTAAATACAAATCTGTTCAAATCGCCCGAATCTCTATAAAAATATACAACAAACTACCAAACAACATTAAAAATGAAAATAGGTTTAATATCTTTGTTAATAAATTAAAACACTTCCTAATAAGAAAAAGCTACTACAGTATAAAAGAATACCTTGACGATAAACTATAATAACCCATTAGGAATATGATATAATATTTGCTAACAATACAGACATATCTAAATTTAATTAAAAGTAAGTACTTTAATATTATCAATTTTATATTTAATACATTTTCTAATAAACAAATCAAAATAAATAAATACCGAATAAAATAAAATAATAATAAACATACGAAGTATATTGAGAAATATAAAAATAATTAAAAATAAGAACCATTAACACCAAAAACTAAATACAAAAATAAAATAGAATTTAGCTACAATGGGAAAAAACGCATAAATAAATTCTCACTTATTGCATTAATTAAATTATGAATGAGACATAATAAAAAATATATACCTAATAGAGGTGGTTAGAAAATAAATTAGATACACTTAACCATGCTTGACCTACTCATTGTGATAAAATAAAAAAATAAATAGTGCAATAAAATATTTTAATTAAAATCGTTAATAATACATAAATATAATAAATAAAATCTATTATAATAAATATTGACTTCAACTTGGAAAATATAAATAGAACAAAATAATATAATGTATAGACACGTCTCCCTCTCTCCTACTAAGCTGTGCTGTGCCCAACAGGGTCCATAATTGATTCCTAGATTTAAGCCTACCATCTGTTTTATATATTTTTGTACATTATGGAATGCAATAAATGAATATGAATATGAATATCTATTGCATATGCACGCGCGAATTCTTCGGAGAAAGAACTGGTTTACGCCACGGAAGTTGAGGCTAGGGCTAGGGCGTATTAATAATTAATTATCACGCGCTTAAACGGTGAAGGAAAACATCGTGAGGAAACCTGCATGCCTGAGAGATTTTCTTGACGGCATGTCAAGTCTGCCAACCCGCAGTAGGCTAGCGTGGTGGACTATAGCCTAATCCTTCTCGTTCTGAGAGGAGACCCGTGCCCAGCAGTGGGACAATATAATGGGTTGATGATCAAGGAACTTTTGCTGCGCGAGTATAACTCACACTTGACTTGGGTTTCCTATGTTAGCGAAGTTTTTACCTATTACAACACACTACCTATACTAGTAAAGTAACAACGTCATAATTATTAAATACCATTAGATACAAACAGGTTTCAAAGATATTATAGGAAGTGGATTTTCCTTAAGACGAAGTTGTTCGCTTAGCTAACTACAAATTAAAATTGCTTGTCATCAATTTGTAGGTTTACAGGTATCTTATTTCAGGTTCATAACATATCATCACGCCTGTATTCCCCGAAGGGCTGGCAGAGGCGCTAGTGACAGAAAAGTTAAAAGGGAATTGTTTGTCTTGGTATGGGCATGTGATGAGGAGGGATGAAACGCATGTAACCCAAAGAGTTATGAGTATGAATGTGGATGGATGGAGGGGTAGAGGGAGACCAAATAAAAGATGGATGGATTGTGTGAAGGTAGATATGATGGAAAAGGGATTGAATGATGAGATGACGACTTACAGGGATAAATGGAAGAAAAGGATAAGCTGCACCGACCACAAATAAATTGGGAAAAGGGCAGGAAGATGATGACGCTGAATTGTAGTGAAACTATTTTGATTTGATTTTGATATAAGTACCTATTGCTAAACGTTCAGCATTGGGCGCCAAACTCATTTTTTTACGTTTTTCGCATATTGTTTGGCTATTAATTGTCGATGTCACAGTTTCTCCTGCCATATAAGTACCTAAAATGCGTTATAGCTTATTTAATATAATTATTAATATTTGAATTTGGCGCCAAAGACGCACACTGTATTTTCATATTTTATTAACAGCGAGCGACCGAAAAGATTTTAATGGTGATTGGTCTATTGTTTTTACATTTTAAAATGATTTAGGTAACACTAATATCTACATCATTTTATGGAACATAAACAACATTTTCATAACTGAGTGAAATTATCTAAGTACCTACGGATTATTAAAGTAGGTAGGGTACAAATCTAAATTTTCCCATTTTCATTAATTTTAATGCTTTTGTTTGTAAAATGCCGAAATTTACGTTACATAACGTAAAGAAAACTGTAAATAGTATTTATCCGCTGTTTTGGAAAAATACTCGAGTAAAAACGGATATAAGTACGAGTACAGTTTGTTCGATATAAGTGAGCCGATCGGATGTTAGCCGTTCCGAACTACCGCGGTGATAAAATCGTTTAATTAAGTGTTTTAATACAAAAATATCGAAATTAGTAAACAAAATAATTAGAAATGTGAAACATATATGACCTTAATTATCTTTACACCGACTCTTTCTATTAAAATTTACCACTTCTAAACCACTTGCAGATAACTTCCGGCTCGATCCGATCGGCTTACTTATTTCGAACAAACTGTATTTATCCGTTTTGAGTATTTATCCTTATAAAATCTCAACGCTGTTCGCCACTCAACCTCAACTAAAATGAAAACGTCGCAAGTTATAATCAACTTCACAACAATCCTTGACGGACGCTCGACGCGTGCGCACAGATCATGGCACTAGATACATATTATCTTTTATTAATATGTGCATTCAGTTATTTGTGTTGCACTTGCGTTAAGTGTGACCTCAATCTTCCTGAAGGTTAGTGTTTAAAAATGTTGTTTAATAATAAAGTAACTACAGAAATAACTTAAAGAACGCTTATTCGTTTTATAACTGAAGTGTGTTTTGTGTTTATAACGCGTTTTTACTGACTACAAAACATGTTGCAAACATCTATCCATACTATAGTAGTCTTAGCATCTATCTTACTCTATCTAACTTTCAAAGAGTGGGATAGGTAGCTGTTTACGATATGTTTTTACAACATGGAAACGCGGGGTTATGTCTTACGCTGGCTTATACTTGAAAGCAACAAAGAAAGGTGAAAGGTTATCCAGGGTGGAAGGAACATCGACACACGTATAGTTGTCCTGGCGGTCACACAAGGTAGGTACTAGATTGGCCCCACAAATATGTACAGTGGGTTATAGCTGTTACCTGACCCACTTAGACGCCCGCCGCCGGCCCATCTAGAGTGGGTCAGGTAACAGCTATAACCTACTGTACTTACATCAGCAAACTTTTCCTCTTTTTTACATTATTTTCCTATTCAAAGTATATATAGAATTAATATTATAGGTACTTACATAACACTGCATGACTCTCAAAACAATAAAACTACACTTTTACTATAGGCCATACGGGGTGGAAGGCAAGACATTGACGCACAATTTCGGCGCAAATTTTGGTTAATATTGAATTCAGTAGATGATTCTGGACCAGTCGTTATTTTTTATTCAGAGTTCTTTCCTCAAGTTTTTTTTTACTGTACTATTTATTAATTATATCTAACCTAGTGAGATTCATAATTAAATTACAAAGATCACTTATAACCGTGATGTTACTGTGATAAAATTCTAAAGAGCGCGTACCTACCTCATTATTATTTATTTATTTATGGAAATGGTAGTGCATCACTGCAATCGTAGTCGATCTATTGTGATCGCCACTTGTTGAATAATTCATCGCTCAACCGTGCGGCTACTAACTATAAGGGACTACGCGCACTTATTCAGCTCTTTTCAGCTTTTGTCCATTGAAAACAACAATTTTGTATGGAGACGTGTACGTGTCGATTCAGCTTTCCGCGTCCATTCTGCTTTATTTATTAAGGCATATCAACAATAATAACATAAACATTGGTAAGTAGCAAATAGTGGGATATGGACATATGTTAAAATCAATAAAAGATATGCACAGCATTTACAATATTTAAAGTTGAGTAGAAAAACTAATAACTAACTGCTTTCGCGGCAAACCAGCATAAAATGAGGATAAATGTGTTTTTATTATGCGAATGCTATAGAGAGCGTTCGGTTCGGTTCTATAGAGAGCGATAGAAGCAGAGCTGTATAAGTGTGACCAAAATCGTTTAGCGAAACGCGAATGGAGGTGAATAAGTGCGCGTAGTCCCTAAACTGCCGGCTTTTTTAAGGGTAAGCCCCCTTGTTTTATCTGAGGTTAAGGTATGTTTGCCTAGATGATCACTGCAGCTATGTTTAACCTTTTGACCGCCAGAGTATAAACGTATCGCCGTACCCCTGACGCCAGGCCACTTTTTCTGTCAAATGACCTTCTTATATGAAAACACACTAAAGTAATGATTAGGTAAATTGTTTATTTCATAATATGGTGCGACGTATATTTTGTCATATATTTGTGACGTTGGCGTTCAGGGTAAGATTTCGTTTGTCACATATATGTGACAATGGCGTTCAAAAGGTTAAGCAGTTCTACTTACCTACTGTGCGCGGGTGCAAATAGATATTCACGGCGGAGTGTTACCCCCCTCATTTCCACTGACGACAAAACATGTTGCGAACATGTTGCGAACAGCTAGGTACCTATCCTACTCACTCTTTGGGAGTTAGATAGATGCTTATTTTTTATTATTTTTTAGCATTAAATATTGCAAAATGTTCACAAAGATATGAATCCCTGCCTGAGGTCGATTTTTCCTTTCAAGGAAAGAAATAGAAATTTTCTTTAATTAGATACACCAGTTTAATAGATTTAATTGACTGCCTCGTTAGTCTAGTGGTTCCAATCGCAACTGCTACGCTAGAGGTCTTGGGTTCGATCCCCAGGTCGAGCAAAGTGTTATTGGGTTTTTCTATAAAATTCTCGGTAACAGCTCGGAGTCTGGATTTGTGCCCGATGAATGGCAATAGGCTCGCCCCCTATTACATGGAACCTAAACATACCGGCGAACTGTGGGTGTACATTAAGTACACCTCTGCCTAACCCTTCGGGGAATACAGAAGTGATGGTATGTATGTATGTATTTCTTTAATTAGAAAATACATACCTTTGTGAACAGTTATATAGATGTTTGCAACATGTTTTGTCATCAGTGGAAACGCGGGGTTAGATACGATCACATCGTTTTCAATTTACTGCGCGCTTTTTTTTTGTAACCGATCATTAACGATAATTTTATTTTTACATATCGTTTCTGCCTTGCCACGTTGGTCCCCTCGACCCAATGTCAAATCTTTAATTGAAATAAAACTACCTACTGGGGTCTACTCTCAAAATCGACAACGATATATTCGAATCGATACGATACTACTCCGAATGTATCGCATCCACTCTACTCTAACAAAATGTTCAAATCCTTTATCGTTTATCGTATCAATAGACTACATATTTTGATTTTTTTATGATGTTCGGAGTGAATGATATGTGATAACCTTGATAAAACAACTAAATATCCTCTATGGCCTCATTGTCACAGTTTAAAATGTCAAAACTTGCAGACGCGCGAGATTTTGTTTTAAATAATCTAGAGTTCAAGTGGTTTTAAAATGTTTCAGTAAGAAACATATAACAGTCGTGAGACTAGTGAAGTGTGCCTTAGGTGTGTGTGTGTGTGTGTACAACTGATTACAGTACAGAAGTAAGTATTAATGCAATTATTTGTTGTGATGGAGCAGTGTGTAGGGAAAAAAAAATTGCGTTGTATTACTTTTAGGTCATGCAGCATCGAACAATTAAACGCCTTGGTCAGAGAGTAGCTTTAGAATAGTTAGCACAGGAGCTCTTTGGTACACTTGATATATTAAAATATTATAGTGTACACACGGCTACTGGTCAACCTATACAAAACCAGTTTAAGCGGATCTCGCATGGTATAGACTTCCCATACAATAAGAGGCCAGTGTGAAATGGATTTGTATAGCTTGATGTGTACCCGTGCGTACCATATCCAAATAAATGTATCTCATCATGAAACTTTTTCGTTCTAATTTAAATACTAACTTTTATTTTGATTACAATCACTGTGCAAATTAGCAAAATCCGACGAATGTCTACTACGTGTTGAGGGAGCAGTCGATTTCAAAAGATGAAATACAAGAAAATGAACTGCACAGTCACCAAAAATCACAAGCGAAAATCAAAACGATAATGCCGACGACGTGATCAAAACGACGAATCAAAACTTACACTTTACGATAATCTCAACGATACCTCCTAGGACAGGAGGTATCGTTGAGATTATCGTAAAGTGTACGTTTTGGTCGTTGTCAAATTCGAATGTTCGTTACTGACATCTACACCTTAGAGTAGGGTTACGATCGATATTGTCGAATTTTGTATCGTTCGTTCTCTCATCGTTACGACAATCGAAACGATGTAACTAAGAGTAGGATTCGACGCGACAAATGTCACGACAT
Organism: Subacronicta megacephala; assembly: GCA_958496365.1. Lineage (NCBI taxonomy): Eukaryota > Metazoa > Arthropoda > Insecta > Lepidoptera > Noctuidae > Subacronicta > Subacronicta megacephala. The sequence continues at coordinate 850,280 of OY292538.1, forward strand.
ATCGATTATCGATTTTACGAGTAGAAATCCTGTTTTCTGAATTTTATCGTCTCTTCGAAATGACGAATTTTATTGATTTTATTTTTTCGAATGTTTTTGTGATGATAAAGAATTATCAGCCATAGTCCTGAGTGGTTTACCAATAACCCGTTTATAATTTTTGTTTTAGGGTCACCCTGCTATAGCGAAGGATTTAACGGCACATGTCTTGGAGTATTTAAATGCTCATCTGCGGCTCTAACGTACTTACTGGTAAGAAAATACCGGACAGTAGCTTAACAAAGACTTTAGGGAGCGAATCTCTCAAATATTTTGTATGAGAAAGCTGTAGTGTCTCTAGCAGTTATTCTAGGTACTGTACCCACAAATACATATAAATTTATTTTGGGGTTTTCAGGCAAATGCAGGCTTCAGAAAAACTCCTGAGAATACTGTACCTGACTTCCCAGAACTCCCAGAGATCTGTTCCTATAAGAACAACGAGCCTGTTGTCTGCTGCACTGACTGTACGACGAGCAATAATGAATTGTAAACACTCTTGACTTATATTATCATAATCATCTGCATCAACCCTAAATTTGCCTACTGCTGGGCACAGGTCTTCTCTCAGAATGAGAGGGATAAGGCCACCACGCTAGCCTAATGCGGTTTGGAAAACTTCACAAGCCGTCCAGAAAATCTCTCGGGCATGCAGGTTTCCTCGAGTTGTTTTCTTTCTCCATGATAATTACACGAAAAGTCAGAGGTGTGCCTTGGATTCGAACTCGAAGGCTTTGACTTGGCAGTCCGGTCACGAGGCTATCACTGCACTTAGAATATTTCATGTTGTGATAAAAATTTATGCTCAAAATTTTCAAGTAACTTGAACATAAAACTATTGGTAATTTTGTGCTTTTTACCTTTTTTAGTGTTTAGTCTGCGATAGGTGTTAGCATTTTATATGAAAAACATCCACCAGTAAATAAACTTATATAAGCTGTGTTTTTGTTTTTAGTTACCGTGACAAAGCCTTGGCACCGGCTGCGCGTTTTTTTTCAAACAAGGGCCCAATTGCTTGGAGCAGTAAGTATTAGTATTTGGTATTTATTTATCATTTATCATCAAGACCTAGTAAAAAGTAAAGGCGTTGTCTGTGAGGCAGTTTGAGATGGAAAATGCATAGTAAGCACGGCTACACATTAAGCTATACAAATCCAGTACCTCGGACCTCGCATTGTAAATACTTTTCATACAATGCGAGACCAGCCTATACTGGATTTTTATAGCTTGATGTGTAGCCGTGTGTACCTTTGGAATCCCCACTCACAACGATAATATGACGTTTCAGAATGTCTAGAAAATTTTCAACGTCTGCCGTACCGATGTCGTGGTGTTGGCAATATTAAAGTCAAAAAGGTTTGGATTGAGAAGAAGAAATGCCATGCATATACTATTGATACGGCCCTGGCTGTGGGGGGCAGAGACGCACAGAGATGGGAGTTCCCGCATGCGGTAAGTACTCTATCTGTTTCGCTAAGAACCATAATTCAGTTGCTATGGCGACAGTTTTCGTGGTTGGGCTGATTGTACAGCTACCAAAGAAATGCAAAATGTTAAGGAGGGTCCCGATATGTATTACTTGCCCAATCCGATCACAGTGTCCCAATCGCCGATGCGTATCCTATTTGGATTGGTCATGATACGCGAGCAGACGCAGTCATGATACCCCGCTCTGATACGACATGCGAAACGGCTCGGCCCATGTCGCTGGAGTAAAAAAAAGGCGTCCACGACTAGATAAGATGAACGATGAATAATACTGCGATACGGATACGGTGGTCGGAACGGGCAAGTGATACATATTTGGACCCAACTTTAAAAACCTTTTCTGATTGTGGCCAGGTTATGCAATGAACCTATACCTAAAGGGCTATTCAGATATAAATATAAATGCTGTGGTGACCGCTGTCGGTAGCGCAAAAGACAGAGTTATATTCTGGTTTAATGGAATACCGTGTGTTCACGCTGTATTCGCTAGTTTGAACAGGCTTTTTGTCAGAAAATTGTTGTTTCTGTCTGAGACTATTTAGTCTCATTAGGATACCTAGATGTATACAAGGTCAGTTTTAGTATATGCGAAACACGAAACACGTGTCTAGTATTTTTAGATAAAGAATCTTTGAACCAAATTTCAAAACTGTATCTTGAAAAATGTCAAAGTTTTAAACTTGTTATGTTACCTGGTAGTCCGTCACATCAATCTGTAGCATCGACTTCGGGCGACTTAAGCGGTGGTTTTACCCCCCGCCCTGCTGCTCACCCCGGCCTAGTGCCACTATGACCGGCAGTGACCAGTTCTATGCGCATATAATTGCGGATAGGTACTTAAAATTTTTCGGGAAAGATTTGGGTATATCGTTTTCCTGATCCACTCTTTCTAATCCTATCCTATACAAAATTATTTTTAGTATATGGGAAACCAGAATATAGTTCAGAATAAGTAACTGAATCGATTCCGCTATTTTTTACAGCATGTTATTGCTGTATCAGAAAGAAAGAGTGGATCAGGAAAACGATATACCCAATGTTTAATCTGGGAGCACAGCAGTGCCCCCGCCAAGTCGAGCAAAAAAAGCATATAACTTACCAGTAGTGGCGTTATATGACTAAAGATATTTTATTTTAAGGCTTTAATTGGTTATGGTGTTGACGTGGAGTCTGCGCAGTGGCTTTGCGGCGGCTCCATCATAAGCGAGAGATTCATCCTAACAGCCGCGCACTGCACGTCTACCATAGCACTGTCAGTATTCTTACCTACTATCTATACTAATACTAGCTTTCCACCCACGGCTTCGCCCGCGTGGTTTCTCGACTTTTCTGTGCTATAATACATATAAACCTTTCTCTTGAATCACTCTATCTATTAAAAAAAACGCATCAAAATCCGTTGCGTAGTTTTAAAGATCTAAGCATACATAGGGACAGACAGACAGCGGGAAGTGGCTTTGTTTTGTAATCGATACCTTTATTTCCCTTACTTCACCATTAGAAAGCTACATTACTCCTGATCAAAATAGGCTATTTATTATCTTGCGGAATAACTGGGATCCCATGAGGGCGAAGCCGTAGGCAGCTCTAGTTTGTTATGTAGATCATAGTAAAATTCCATCATCATCATCATCATCGAGTCTGGAAGATAATTAAAAAATCTATTAGAATGGAATTATTTAATTCGTGACTATTACGCGCTTAAACGGTGAAGGAAAATATCGTGAGGAAACTCGCATGATAGATTTTCTAGAAGGCGTGTGAAGTCTGCCAACCCGCAGTAGGCTAGCACGGTGGACTATAGCCTAATCCCTCTCATTCTAGGAGGATAGCCGTGCCCAGCAGTGGGACAATGTAATGGGTCGATGATGTTGAATTCCAGAGAATGCTTTGCTAACATTTTTGTGTTCCAGTTTAAAGGGTTATGTAGCCAGTGGAGTACCTATCTACATAAATAAGACTTAACAACTGAGGTCTCAAGACAAGGCTCGCTGCGTCTATAGGCTGCGGTTTCCGCTCACGATCAGGCGGCCCTTGTGCTTGTTTGTTTTCTAATTACAGTACCTAAAAACATAGCTAAATACTTACTTACCTCTCTAAGTAATAGGTATGTAACTACATGAATTAAAAAATTTCAGGGGCAATATAACATTTGCGGCACTGGGGCTTCTGAAACGGACCGACCCTAAGAAATACTGGAAGATATATAAAATTAAGAGGATCATACTTCATCCCGAGTATAAAGCACCGATCAAGTATCACGATATTGCTCTACTGGAGACTGAAAACGAGTGAGATTCAGTTTTTACATAACCCAAATTAATGCATAGTTCACAAAGATATTAATTTTCTTATAAAGAGAATTTCAAGTGAGTAAAAAATAAGCTTAATGCATAGTTAGGTACTATAAATATAATGCGAAAGTTAATCTGTCTGTTTGATATATTTGCACACAATTGCGACGGGTTTTGGTATATAGACATTACTTACCTATTTTGAATTAGGACATGGAATACCATTTTCTTCAAAAAGCCCTTTGAGCTGCGAGTAAAACTACAGGCACCAGCTAGTTATAATAGCGTATTCAGCATTATTTGTAATAACATTCTTCAATAAGACTGTTATTTTTAATACCTAAGTCAAACACGAGTCAACTACTCAATTGGATAGTTTGATAAATAGCCGTGCTAACATCAATACGTCACTTACCATCTAGACCCCCATACGCGTACTTTGCCATTGTATTCCCACTGTTCCCACATTAAAAAGAAATTTGTTTCAGGATAAATTTCGGCAGGGACCTGTTACCCGCCTGTCTGGATACAGGCGAAACATATATACAAAAGTTTTTTTATACCATCGTTGAGGCGTCCGGCTGGGGACGTCTGGGTCACCGGAAAGATGTATCGGACACATTACAAGTAGTAAGTGCTAATATAATATAACCATGGAGGAATACACGCATAATATTTAAAATATCAAAGAAAATCAATAAAAAACCCGAATGTTTACAAAGTGAGATTGACTTTAATAAAAAAAACGGGCAAGTGCGAGTAGGACTCGCGCACGGGGGGTTCCGTACCATTACGATTTATGACGTATTAAAAAAAACTATTTACTAGATCTCGTCCAAACCAATTTTCGGTGGAAGTTTACATGGTAATCTACATCATATATTTCTTTTAGTTATATCGATCTCTTATTTTAGAAGTTACATGGGGGGGGGGGGGGCACACATTTTACCACTTTGGAAGTGTTTCTCGCGCAAACTATTCAGTTTAGGAAAAAATGATATTAAAAACCCCAATATCATTTTTGAAGACCTGTCCATCTGATATCCCACACGTATGGGTTTGATAAAAACAATAATTGAGTTTCAGTTCCAAGTATGGGGAACCCCCAAAACTTATTGTTATTTTTTCTATTTTTGTGTGAAAATCTTATATATATAGAATACATCTACTCACCAAGGTAAGTAGATGTATTCTATGAACCGCATTAACCGATGATTGAAACTTGTTTCAATAGCATAGTTTTTTTTTTTTTTTTTTTTTATGGAATAACTCGGCAAACGAGCAGGCGAGCTACCTGATGGTAAGTAGTCATCGCCGCCCATGGACATCTGCAAAACCAAAGGAGTTGCAGATGCGTTGCCGAGCCTATTTAGGGAAAGGGAGGGGAAGGAGAAAAGGAGAAGGAAGGGGATTGGGGGAGGAATTGGGCCTTTTGATTGAATAGTTCTTATAGTTTCGAAAAAAAAGGCTGTGACACGATCGAACAGACAGATAGACAGTCAGACATGACGAATCTATAAGGGTTCCGTTTTTTGCCATTTGGCTACGGAACCCTAATTACTTAATTTATTATTTTTAGGTTTATCTGGAAGAGTACAATGAAACGCAATGTAAATCAATATATCAGCCACATAGACATTTGAAGAATGGGTACGATCATGAGAAACAGATGTGCTACGGCAGCCATGAAAAGATCATCGATACTTGTGAGGTAAAGAGCAATACAATTATTTTTTTGATGGGATAGATAACTCAGCTAACAAGTAGGCGAGTCACCTGATGGTAAGTATTCATCGCCGCTCATCTGACTGATCATTCCATCTAAATACAATACCAAAGAAATTGCAGTTGTGTTGCCGAGTCTATTACAGGAAAAGGGAGGGGAAGGAGAAAAGGAGAAATGGAGACGGAAGGGGGCTGAGGGAGGAATTGAGCCTCCGGCACTTAACACTCACCGTACGAAACTCAACAGTTTGCTTGCAGTCTAGTGCTGATTTTTTGTACACTACCTACACAACTCCAAGGAATTTCATACATTTCCTAAACAGGAATCATGCTACCATTTTTACGTAGAATACTCAGAATACCTACCAAAATACCCTTCTAGTTTTACCTATGGTTTTGAAGAAGGGTAGTTCGGAAGTAGGAGGTAGGTTACCTTACTTACAGATTTACTTTTTTTACGATTTTAAAGTTAGCCTCCTGACAGCTATTTGTGGTGACTACAGACTTGCGATAGCACTTCGGTGTCATTCACTTCGATTAGGTACATTTTGAAAACCAACTAGGTATTTAGTAAAGACTTATCAATTCTTTGCCTGTATCTACAGGGTGATAGCGGGGGACCTATGCAAATTAATATGGAAAAATGTCTGTACTTTATCATTGGCGTGACGTCATACGGCAAGGACTGCGGCATATTGGGCTCGGCTGGCATGTACACCAGGGTTAAGTACTACGTGCCCTGGATCGAGAGCGTCGTGTGGCCGGAGGAAACTGAAGCACGCAGGAAGAAGGACAACGAATGGCTTGACAAATGGCTTAATCCATAAATTAATAGTAGATTGCTTCACAAGGGTGGAAAGGAATCAATTCCCATACGAGGTATTTAGACGCCCGAGCGCAGCGAGGGCGGCTATAGTCCGAGTAGGAATTGATGTCTTTCACCCGAGTTAAGCACTCTACTTTTCATTTCGAATATAAGGAAAGAAAAAAAACTATTTTTTAATAAAGATTTCAATATAGCAAAAGTTAAGTTAGTATCCCGCCAAATTATATATTGTCATAGGCTATTTAAGTTTTTAATTATGGAACACAGCGCGTCACCGACTCAGCCGCACACGTTTTTTTTAAACACACAAGACCGCAGCATTTTTTTCTTAATTGTTAGATTTTTTACAGCTGACTGCCTTACCTAATTTTGTTCTATTTTAAAATTATTTTCTACCCTAGGGAGGAAAGTAATTACTATGAGTTATTCCCGCCCAAGGGTGGGAAGTAGCATTTTCCACCCGCTATTCAGATCAAATAACGCTACTTTCCGAGTATGAGAAATGAAAAGAAAATTACAGACTGAATGTTTTTTTTTTTTATTTGACCTAACATAAGTATTATTAGTCTTTCTAATCTAAGAAGTACCGTTTGCGAGCCATAATAAAAAATAAATAAACTTTATAAGTTACTAAACATACAAACATCTTGAAATTAATAAAAAAAATGCAGTAGGTGTTGGATGGCTCTGACACTACTGTACTGATTTGAAAAATTATTTCACCAATAGAAAGCTACATTATTCCTGAGCCTGAGTGGCATGGGTTTGCTATATTATCCCGTAACATGACAAAAAACGTATAGTCCACTCGGGCAAAGCCAAGAGCGGAAACAAGTATTAAAAGTAGTAGAAGAGTCTGCTGACATATGTACATGCAGCAGAAACGACCGGGGAAGTACTGCCCTCCCACAGAATATCGACATCAACCAGCAGTATGCATACTGTTGCATTTCGTACGGTGAGTGTTGAGCACCGGAGGCCCAATTCCTCCCTCAGTCCAGTTCCTTCTTTTTTTCTCCCTCTCGTCCCTTTTCCTTAAATAGGTTCGGCAACGCATCTGCAAGTCCTTTGGTTAATACAGATGTCCATGGGCGGCGATAACTACTTATCATCAGGTAGCTCGCCTGCTGGTTTGCCAAGTTATCCCATAAAACAGAAGGGTTAAGCAGAGGTGTACTAATGTAAACCCATAGTTCACCGGTATGTTTAGGTCCCATGTAATAGGAGGCGCGCTTTGCCATTAACCTAACCTAACCTTGTACAAATCCAGACTCCGAGCTGCTACTGGGAATTTCATAGAAAAACCCAATGGCACTTTGCTCGACCTGGGGATCGAATCTATTTATATTAATCAAATAATAATTGTATTTCCCTTAGATTCGCGTCTAACGCACTCCACTAAAAGACCACACATCTTCTTTATCACAAACCTCGCAATTGTGTTGAACTTACTTTTTGTATCAGAGACACAAAAGCTCACAGTGGCATATGTCCGAAATCAACCAAATGTGTAAAGTTATAAAACAAAATGAAAGTTATCGTAATATATGCGAATGCTATATATTATTAGTGTATGTGTGCAAAGTCAGTTTAACATAAACTTTACCGCACGCCTGTAGTCTCAACTCGTGCGCAATCATGGCTGTATATAAATTCATATTATTCTTTACGTTTAGCTGGTTTAAGTTCATCACGTGTGACCTCAACCTCAGCGAAGGTACGTACATTTATTAAAATTGCATTCAGAGAAATAAGCTAAATGCTTGTGTTACGAGTGGGTTCACGTCGGTAGTGCAATGGGGGGGTTTTGAACCGACAACCACATGATCGCAAGTCCGACGCCCTAGCCATTAGGCTACCGCGGCTTCAAATTTCTACCGCGGCTTTCTTCGTAATCGGTAATAGTCACACGGGGCGCTCTAAGTGGACTGCCAACTGCAATGATCTGATGTCTGCGGGCCTGGCTTAGCCCTACACGCTGTCAGAAACTGTTGCCAAGATAATGAAGCTAAGTACATTCATTTATAGATCTGTAACTTAATTGGAGTGTCCCAATTTGCAATAAGTCCACATGTATTTATTATGTTCCGAAGTTTGGAGATTAGGTACTTTTAATATAGTTATTACGTAGATTTTTTTTTGTTAAAGGATATTCATTATAATGTCTGAGGACCCCATGAGTCAGTGGTTCAGTATTGATACATTATCTTTGAGCTTTCTGATTTGAGCTTTAATCTTTGAGCTCGTGTAACTTTTCAACCGTTTAAACAAGGACCACGTTTAAATGATAAGATTGTTACTGGGAAATTTCAATAACTTTCATTGGTTAAAATTCAAGATAGGACCAAACACCTTTTGTATTCAACAATGAACATAAATAAACGCCCCAACAAGGTCAAGATGTCCGTACGTCCTATAAACATTGATTAAAAATGTTAAAGTATAGAATATAAGGACGATGATGTAACATGTAACATGGGCAATAGAAAAACTGGTTCCACCAGTTGCCTCGATTCCACAATCGACTACTTTGCTGATTATTCTTTTTGTTTACCAAGAAATTACTCATCAATCAGTGATTATAATTTCAAACGTTTTTAAATACAATGAAAGTATATCAAAGTATTAGTATTATCGTAACAAGTTAGTATAAACTATGGTCAATACCGGGATGGTTGGCGCTCTTTGGGGGAGGCCTATGTTCAGCAGTGGACGGCAATAGGCTGACATGATGATGATGATGATGATGATGGTCAATATTAGCACTGGTTGGTCACTGTCAGAAGTATTTATTGTCTGTGGCTGTTGTATTGTTTCTTACTCTCTCTATTCTGTGCCTCCTAATGGTGTGTGTGTTTTACAACAACAAATATATATTATATCTTTTTATGATACATCAATCGTTTGTCATCAATCGTATACCATCAAAAAGTTCCTGAATGAGTCCATAAAACTAACTTTTCTCTTCATCTCTTACCCGTACTGTACTCACTCTATACAAAACAAGCTATACAAAACCAGTATAGGTTGGCCTTGAATTGTGTGGATAACCTTTATAATGGAGATCAGTCTAAGCTGGAATTGTATACCTTGATGTGTAGCTGTTGTACTTTACATACATATTTACAACACAATTTACACATTCTAGGTACATGGCAGGAGAAATTGCGACATCATCAATAATTTTATTCACAATTGAATATTAAAACTTTTGCCTAAATATCGTTAACGATTTTGGTGCAAATTTGTGGATTCGGAGAAAAATGACAATTTACACCTAAATCTCCTATGAAAGCAATTTTTAAGCAAAAGGTAAACTCAATTGTGAATAAGTTGTTGTTGATGTCGCAATTTCTACTGCCATGTACCTACAATGTGTTATACTTAGCTGAAAATTTTGCGAAAATCAAGAATAATTTGAATTTCGGGCCCAGCCTTGACGCTTTAGCCTTAACATTGATTTAATTACATTAAAGATAGCCCCCAGAACACCCGCCTTACAATGTGTTCATCCAACCTCCAGTGGTATTAATTACATTAAAGATAGCCCCCAGAACACCCGCCTTACAATGTGTTCATCCAACCTCCAGTGGTATTAATTACATTAAAGATAGCCCCCAGAACACCCGCCTTACAATGTGTTCATCCAACCTCCAGTGGTATTAATTACATTAAAGATAGCCCCCAGAACACCCGCCTTACAATGTGTTCATCCAACCTCCAGTGGTATTAATTACATTAAAGATAGCCCCCAGAACATCCGCCTTACAATGTGTTCATCCAACCTCCAGTGGTATTAATTACATTAAAGATAGCCCCAGAACACCCGCCTTACAATGTGTTCATCAAGTTCAAGTTCAAGTTCAAGTTCAAATGTTTTTATTTCAAATAAGCCTTTACAAGCATTTATGAAACGTTATGACTCTAATTGCACGATTCCAAAAGTTGATCCTATGGAGAAGAATCCGGCAAGAAACTCCATGGACACTCTTTTAAAATAAGAGGTATAACATTTTTAACTGGTACATTATGGCAATATGAGGATGTGAGAACATTGAAGGTTAATGTCTGAATTAGCATTAAGTCAATATTAAAATCAAAAGGTTCCCAGCAACTGAGAACTTAATTTCATCCTAAAAATAAGAAGTTATGTGGAAGAATCCACATCATCAAACAAATAAACTATAAATTGTATCTAATCAGACATAAACGGCTAGAATGCACTCACATTTACAGTCCATTTTTATAAGTTGTGGTAAACAATACTAACCATATGAAGACATCCCGAGATATGAATAATGAATATATTCTGGTAAAACATGCCATTGAAGTATATTAATTTGAACCAGTATGTTAATGAAGACGAAAAATAAAAATAAATTGTGAGTATAATAGCCTCAATCAATCAGTAAATCAATAAATGTAACCTCAGGTTGCCAGGGAGGCCACAGGTGCGTCCGTATTTTGACACCACACGTTACTATCGTCAACGTAGTCCTTTATTTTATAATATGCTTTCTCAACAAGAACCGATTTAACGTAATTTTTAAATTTCTTGCCAGTGAGATCAGTAATAGATTTCGGGAGTTTATTGTAAAAACGCACACAATTTCCTAAAAATGATTTATTTGTTTTAGTTAATCTAAATTTAGGAACCACTATTTTATGTTTACCTCTAGTATTATGGTTGTGATAGTCGCTATTTATGCTGAACATATGCAAGTTTTTGCGGATATACATGATGTTTTGAAGTATATAGAGTGACGGCAGAGTTAGTATATTGACGTTCTTGAAGACTTCTCTAAGGGAATCGCGAGGGCCCATATTGTAGATTGCGCGGATGGCCCTTTTCTGCAAGATAAAAATTGAATCTACGTCAGCAGCTGATCCCCACAGCAGAATACCATATGACATAATGCTGTGAAAGTAAGCAAAGTATACAAGTCTAGCCGTAGCTACGTCAGTGATCTGCCTAATTTTCCTCACTGCATATGCTGCGGAACTTAATCTGCGAGACAGGGCTGAGATGTGAGCACCCCATTGCAACTTACAATCAACCGTAATACCTAAGAAAACAGTTTCATTGATTAGATCGATATTGCTGCCTTCAAGAATTAAATTACTTTTAACTTGTGGTACATTTGGTAACGAAAATTTTAGACATTTTGTTTTGCTAGCATTAAGAAGTAAATTATTAGCAGCAAACCAGCTAGATAGGGATTTTAGGCTCTCATTTACATTAAAGAGATTGCTACTATTTCGTTTGATTTTAAATATAAGTGAGGTATCGTCGGCAAATAAAACTATATTAGATAACTCAGACATCATATAGGGGAGGTCATTTATGTACGCTAAGAACAGGAAAGGGCCTAAAATAGAGCCCTGTGGAACACCCATTTTAACTTCAGCCCCGGGAGATGTGACTCCATTAATGCCCACTTTTTGTTGCCTCTCAGAAAGATAGGAAGATACAAGCTCCAAAGATAGCCCTCTCATTCCGTAGTAGTCTAATTTACGGATCAGCGTGTTGTGATCAACGCAATCAAAAGCTTTGGAAAGATCACAAAAGATACCTATCGCATCCTGTGATCCTTCCCAAGCCTCTAGAATGTGAGAGACTAGTTTAGTGCCTGCATCAGACGTTGACCTGCCCTTCGTGAAGCCAAACTGTTCATTGTGTAAGATCTTATTTTTGTGGAAATGTGCAATCATTTGATTCAGCATGAGTTTTTCAAATATTTTACTTAGAGCAGGGAGAACAGAAATGGGCCTATAATTACAGGGATCTGCCTTACAGCCTGATTTGAAAATTGGGATAACTTTACTATGTTTCATTAGGTCTGGAAAAGTTCCTGTCTTAATACAGAGATTAAACATATTAGCAAGGATCGGAGCGATATCGTCAATAATGTAATTCAGTATTCTAACAGATATGCCCCATAGATCTTCTGTATTTTTCATCTTTAAACTATTAAACGCTTTTTTAACCGAAAGGGGAGATACTTTGGTAAATTCAAAATTTGGTACGTTTCTATTGAAAAATTTCTTAGCAAGGGATTCTGCCAATAATGAGGACGAATGTAGAGATTTTGTGACCTCGATCGGAATTTTAGTGAAATATTGATTAAAAGCTTTAGCGACTTCTATTTTGTTTGAAATTACTTGATTGTTTATTTTTAAATTCAGGTCTGAATCCTGTTTATTGTTGTTGCCCATTTCCGTATTTATTATCTTCCATACTGTTTTAATTTTATTATCAGATTTGTTTATTTGTCTACTGATAAGTTTAGATTTAGCTTCGATGCATACTTTTTTAAAGCATTTAGAATATTTCCGCACATAACTATGAAAACCTAAGTCCGAGGTAAGTGATTTTTCATAATATAGTTTGTAAAGCACATCTCTACTTTTTCTAATGCCATCTGTGGCCCATTCATTAAATTTACTATGTTTACGTTGAGGAGCACTTCTAAGAGGGCACGACTTATTAAACGATTCACATATTATATTGAATAGTTTGTTATAAATCGTGTCGGGGTCTCTAGAAGTAAAATTAGTGTTACACAGTTGCATTTTAACTAACTGCTGCATAGAATGTAGTTTATTTTCCGTTAGAGATCTAATCGCGATTTTTTTATTAATAAATGGGCTTTTTTTAGTCTCAATAGAGATCAGCTGTCCCATGTGATCTGATCTAACACCGCTAACTAGTGAATAGTCTTGAACTGTACAATTTGAGAAGATATTATCAATACAAGTAGTGGAAGTAGCAGTTATTCTAGTGGGTTCGTTAAAGATATGTTCTAAATTAAAAGAATTAAACAAGGCTAATAATTGACGTTTTTCAGACGATTCTATTAATAAATCAATGTTAAAATCACCACAAACAAAGATGTATTTCTTACATTTAAAAACTTTTCTAAGAACATCTTCCATTACTGTCAAGAACATTGAAAAACTTGAAGAAGGTGGCCTATACACACATACAATAATATAAGTTCCTACTTCCGCACATGCTACCTCACATAAACGATCAACAGAGCACGAGACGATGTCTTTTCGTTCCTTGAATTTGTGATTATGGTTACAAAGAATCAAGGTTCCACCACCCGCTGCTGATGCTCTATTGTACGCACTGGCAACCGTGAAGTTATTTACATTAAATTGCATTGTGTCGGGTTTTAACCACGTTTCACAAAGACATAAAATATCAATGCAATATTTATCCAATAAAAGTTCTATATCTAAGATTTTGCCAGAGAAGCGATTTATGTTCTGGTGGTACAGAACAACACTATCGGTATGCCTCACTATTGTCGGTTGGGTAAGTTTAAACAATCTATCACAGTATCATTAGAATAGCTAGATAACACTGATTCGTCATTAAAACTAACTAACCTAATCTTTGGTATGTTATCTATCACAGATTGAATATTATAAGCAATCAAAGTAGCCATCAAATGTTTACATTTCCTGGGAAGAAACATTGCTTCACCAGTTAATCGAAAGCCACTAACAAACTTGTTTGTGTCAAAATACAACAATTTATCACCATGACGACATGTCAACATATAAATAATATTGTTTAATTTATGTACATAGTCATTTTCCTTATCAGATAACAGGTGGGAGTAAGGCAGAGCACAAATCATAATTTTTCCCACATTCAAATTTAATAAGGTGGAGATACCATTTATAATATCATTTTTTTTAACCCCAATACTGTTTCCTATCAATAATACAATATGAGAGTGACTATTTAAATCAGAGTTAACAATCTTATCAACAATGAGATTAAAGTGCATATTATGATGACAGTGGTTTATTACACTATAACTTACATTATTTTGTAGTATGGATCCTAGACCAACTCCTATCTTATCAGAAAAAACTATACATTTATAATTTGGTTGGATTTGATTACAAGCTGACACAGGTTGAACTAACTCAGGTAATGAAGATACATGTTGGAGCTCAGGAGGTGGAGCAGAATGATCACAGTTACATGAGAGATTGTTGGTTATGGATTCGAATCTCTCAGCATTGTACTTTACAATATCCATCAACTCGCTGGCCTCCAGCATGCGTTCACTAAGCTGTTGTTGTGACTTTTCATACCTGGCAAATATATCTTGCAACATACTTTCCTTACACAACAACTCTTTATGTAACAGCTGAGTGTCTACATCATACATAGTTCTGCAGTTGTCTAATTGCATGGTACATTTATTTAATTCGGTTACTAATTTAATGCGCTCTCTACGTAAATTAAGATTAGATTTAGTGTTCTGTATTTTTTTCAAAACTAATTGATGCCGTCTAATAAACCTTTTAATTTTAACATACTTTTTTAACTTATTGTGACTTATTAATAATGGCCTTTGTATTACAGTATCATCACCAGTAAGATCAATTGTGGTTAGCGTAGGTGGGCACACTGGGGCAGAGCCACCCCCAACCAACTCATTGAACAGCCTCTGGGTGTTAGAAGACTGTTCGCAGGCCCTTACAGACTCCAACTGAGCAATGGCTTTATGTGCAGTGCTTAATTCCACCTGTAGATCTGATATACGTTTAAGGGCTAGTTCATGGATATCACTACATTCTTGGAATGTTGACACTAATTTGTTTAACTGGTCATGTTGATCCAGTAAGTCCATATGTTCAATGTGCAGTTCCGCAAGCTCATTTTTGAGGGAGGTGTTCCTATCAATTATATTCTTCACTTCAACTTCACTGTCTTCCCTTTCCTGTAGCAGTTGCTTGCATAGGGATTTAGAAGACTCAAGTTCCTTTAATGTTGCTCTCAGCTTTTCCTCCATATCTTTAGTTGCCATTCTGCGAGTCAGCATTTTAGGCCCGGTGAGTCCCTGGAATTTGAAAACAAAGGGCTGAACACAATCTAAAGACAAAGCGAAATTAAGTTTAAGTGAGGTGCAGTGTACGGAAAATGGTTAGAAATTAGAAGAGAAAATAACTGAAAAGATTAGACACAGATTTTAAAGAATTTAAGTTATTCCAAGGTAAATAATTATTATTTATAGCCTATTATAGCTGAGTATTACTGCTACAAAACTGAGTAATAATTAGAAGGCAAAAGTATTTAATTATAATTAAGGGGACACAATTGAACAAGTGGGTAGGTTACAGGATTTTTCGAGTCATACACTATAAATATTTAAATGTAAATTGTATTGGTTACGACACAATATGAGCGATTTTCTGGTAAGTGAGTATGTGTAAAGTAAGTTTTGAAGTATAATAATGTCTGGGCGAATGTTTTTTGTCGTCGTTTTTGCTTCCACAATATGTCAAGCAAAAGGAGACATAAACTGAGCCGGTGTGTAATTGACGTAGCTCATAACAATGAGCAGTGTATCTGTAGGGAAATCTACGTGATATCGTAACATCAATACAATAATAACAAGAGAAATAAAACAAAATACTCCCCGGGTTCGATGGTTTCAAATCCATCCGTTGACAGCCGTTACACCGGTAGATATTTTTTCACCGGACGGAGATCTTGTGTCAATATACAATAAATAACACTGGGTACATCAGTTTACAATCACTATTGGTATTAATAACTGTATTTAACTATAATAGACATGATAAATTAATTTTCTAAATTAATAAATTCAAAGAGACGTTTTTTGACGTCTAGCTGCCAGTGTTGCCAGCAATAAAAAAAAAGCCATCCAACCTCCAGTGGTATTAATTACATTAAAGATAGCCCCCAGAACACCCGCCTTACAATGTGTTCATCCAACCTCCAGTGTTATTAATTACATTAAAGATAGCCCCCAGAACACCCGCCTTACAATGTGTTCATCCAACCTCCAGTGGTATTAATTACATTAAAGATAGCCCCCAGAACACCCGCCTTACAATGTGTTCATCCAACCTCCAGTGGTATTAATTACATTAAAGATAGCCCCCAGAACACCCACCTTACAATGTATTCATCCAACCTCCAGTGGCAGTAAGTGCAGTGATAGCCTAGTGATATGACCATTGGACTGCCAAGTCAAGGGTCTCGAGTTCGAATCCAAGGCACGCACCTCTGACTTTTTGAAGTCATGTGCGTATTAATAATTAACTATCACGTGCTTAAACGGTGAAGGAAAACATCGTGAGGAAACCTGCATGCCTGAGAGATTTTCTTGACGGCGTGTGAAGTCTGCCAACCCGCAGTAGGCTAGCGTGGTGGACTATAGCCTAATCCCTCTCGTACTGAGAGGAGACCCGTACTGCTGGGCACAGGTCTCCTCGGTGGGACAATGTAATGGGTTGATGATGATGAACCTCCAGTGGTATTAATTACCTACCTTCCTTCTTACCTTACTTCACGTTGACGATTTACTTATCGCAGTCAATTATGTTTTACAGGTTCTTCTTGTACAACAAAAGGGTTGAACGGCACTTGTGTTAATATATTTAAATGTAATTCAGCTGCACTGACATATTTACTCGTAAGTAATTTGCTAATCTTATTGTGATTGTGTATAATGTGTACAACATTCAAAATATGAATTTTGGAGTGCCGGAGGCCAAATTCCTCCTTAGTCCCTTTACTCCTCCTTTCTCCTTCTCTCCCCTTTCCTTTACAAGAACAGCAGTAGGTACCCCTGGTGTTGCATAGGCCACGGTAACCGCTTACCATCAGGTGGGCCGTATGTTTGTTTGTTAAAAAAAAGCTTAATAGCAAAGTGGGTAGCACATTACTAGTATTCTTGTTCACCCTTCGTGCTAAGCTAAATGCTTGTGTTACGAGTGGGTTCACGTCGGTAGTGCAATGGGTGGGTTTTGAACCGGCAACCACATGATCGTAAGTTCGACGCCCTAGCCATTCACCTACCGCCGCTTCTAAACGTACCTATATAAAAAAAAAATCGCAGAAGTTACCGACCCTCCGCCGATCCCCTAGCTATGCCAATACAAAGATATTAGACAATTACGTAGGTCACATGAATGACCATGATTTCCATATCTTGACGGAAAGTTGATGAATGTTTTAAAGGTAAATGCAGGCTTCGATGCGGAGCGCTACAAGATCCCAGAGTTGCCCGATATTTGCTCCCACAAGGATAAGGAGCCTGTAGTTTGCTGCACTGACTGCGACGTTGGTGATGAAAAGTAAGCATATTATTATTTCGGTAGGTCCGAACTGTCGAAATTGAATCTTTTCCTGTTTTTTCCTGTTGCTTGTTTGGTTAGATTAGGCTTTCAAACCGGTATCAGCGATAATTTATAACACATAATTATCTCAGAGTGCAAAAACGTCATCCGCATGAGTAGTTGTAGTAGGCATTGGAATTATAGCGACTCTTTCGAGTGTTCAAGGTGATGCCTAAGCTTCTTTAAAGAACTGGATAACGACCGTATCATCATCATCATCAACCCATTACATTGTCCCACTGCTGGGCACGGGTCTCCTCTCAGAGCGAGAGGGAATAGGCTATAGTCCACCACGCTAGCCTACTGCGGGTTGGCAGACTTCACACGCCGTCAAGAAAATCTATCAGGCATGCAGGTTTCCTCACGATGTTTTCCTTCACCGTTTAAGCACGTGATAATTAATTATTAATACGCACATGACTTCGAAAAGTCAGAGGTGCGTGCCTTGGATTCGAACTCGAGACTTTGGACTTGGCAGTCCAATGGTCATATCACTAGGCTATCACTGCACCGACCAACCTCCAACGACCGTATGACATTCATCAATGACAATTTCAACCAACCCCATTTCTGGGTAATAAAGATATCGTAACGATAGACGGTGTGTCAGACATTTTGTATTTCTGACTACAACTAACGATTGTCATATTAAGTATTCGTATGAATCATGTCAGATGATCAACCAATTCTTTTATTCTTAGATACCGCAACTCAACTGTTGGACGTAATGGAGAGATTGTTGCTAAGCAAGAAGGGTCACTGGCTAGAGAAAGTAAGTTTTCATCAGAACTGTAAGATTATGCGTACTGAAATCAAATGGCACGCCCATAAATGCTGATAAAACAAGTCCATGTTTTTACTTTATGGAATTCTGACTTGCTAAACGTATGGTGATTTAGAAAGGGCAAATCACCTGCATAATTATGGTTTTCAGAATGCTCCGAATACTTCCTAAATCTACCATATCCTTGCCGATTTCCCGGGTATTTTATAATCGAAAAGAATTGGAAAGATGATATAAAGTGCCATGAATCCGTATATACATTATATCGGCAGGAGGCGATAGCTGGCGGGAGGGATGCACATAGATGGGAATTCCCACACGTGGTACGTTATTACCTAGAACTTGTTTTTTTGCCAACCTACTGGCCGTTTCTCTTTTGTGTTATGTTACACGATATCTTCACTAACGTGAACTGATTTTACTAAACTGACTGAATAGTGGTATCTGACCATCGCTTCTGAAGTTACACCACAAGATATTTGAAGTTAATTCTCCTTCTTGTAGCTTAGAGGATATTTTATTTGCAGGCTTTGCTCGGTTACGGTGATGACGCTGCGTCTGCTCAGTGGCTGTGCGGCGGCTCCGTGATCAGCGAGAGATACATCCTCACAGCAGCGCATTGCAAGTCCACCAATGCACTGTCAGTCTAAACCTATTTTTTTTTGTTTAAACTTGTCAGAGCTATCAACGTAGGATAAATTTTAGGTTTAAAGAATCTTTATTCTCAAAAGAACATTACAGTTCACTTATATGAGAAGTTAATATTTCAGCAAAAAATATTCATGTCGGGGCTAATGACAATGCACGCAGAGTACGACGTACAATATTTCAAAAAGCAAAAACATAACAAGACGAAACAATATTCACATCATAGACTTATTTGATTACATCATAGATTGTTAGCGTTCAATTTGTACTTATTAATAATCAGTAACAGGTGGGTACATCTCGCTACAGAATTGGCCAATAATTATCAAGGTACCCTCAGAAAGCTTGTATTTTTCTAACCGAGTGGAAGTACGGTTGAGGAATGTAAACGAGCGTTGTGTGTGCGATGCTCGAGTATAGACAGTATAGTCAGGGAGACCGTATTGTTTTTATTATGTGTATTATTTTATTTTATGTGCGTACTATTAAGTTGTTTTATATATTTATTTAAATATTGTAATATATTAAATAATTGAGTAGGTAATATTCACATATTTATGTTTAGTTTAGGTTTTTTTTTCTTGGTTTTTTACTAGATAGGTATTCCTAAAGTTTTTTTTTGTTTTTTTTTCCACAATAGGCTATTCGGTATTAGTTATTGTTTTATAATAATAATATTTATGTTCAAATAATTATGTCATGTGTATATTTAAATTATTACGTTATTCAGTATACTATTTTTTTATGTTATTTTATTCGATACAGTGTTTTTGCCGAATATACTCCCTTAGGTTTCTTTTGTATATTTGAATACGTTTGCACTAATTTTTCGCAATTATTTCAGGGGTAATATATCATTTGCGGCACTGGGACTTCTGAAACGGACGGACCCAAAGGAATACTGGAAGATATATAAAATTAAGAGGATCATAGTTCATCCCGAGTATAAAGCACCGACCAAGTATCACGATATTGCTCTACTGGAGACGGAAGATGAGTATGTCACCAGTATTCTTCCCATTTTAGGAAATTTTACAAATATTTAACTCCGCAAATGTAATGTCATGAAAAAATGACATGGCATGTTTACTCAAGGTTCTCTGAAAATTTTCGAATGACTATGCTGATGTCACTGAGAAGTTCTAATTGAATTAGGTCTTATTCCTAAGTCTTACGAAATTTCGCAGTTACCCTTTAGAACTTCTTATAGCTAAATATGAAAGTATTTTGATAATTTTCAGATGTGAAAAGGAGAAGGAGAATAAATGCTGTAAAGATATGTTTTGTGCGTAGTAAATGCGGTTTAACTATTAGGTAATGATAGACCGAGAAAAAGTATGATAAGCCAACGTTGCGGACTAAATGATAATGTAATAACACGAATTGAAAGGAATATGCTACATAGGATGGTTTGGGCATTTTGAAAGAATGATATCAAATGGAATTTATAAGGCGAATGGCAGCGACAGCGTCGGGAGAGGTCGCCTTATAAGGACGTAATCTTATCGGCGAAGTCCTCCAAAAAGGTCTGCATGAAAAGGTGTACGAAGGTGGAACAAGCGAAAGAGATACACAAGAGTCGTTGCAAATGGCGGTCTTTAGCTTCTGCCTACCCCTGTGTGGGGAAAAGTCGTGAGTATATGTATATTTGTAAGTATGACTAGCCGATTGATGGAATGATTGCAGGATAGCTTTTGGCAGAGACTTACTGCCTGCGTGTTTGGACGAAGGGTCGCAGTGGAAACGTTACGCGGAGGCATCTGGGTGGGGACGTCTGGGTCACAGACAACAGCTATCAGATACTCTGCAAATTGTAAGTATGTACTCATTCAAATTGCCACGGTTTTTAGTGGTTTAAGTTATAAATTATGATAAATAATGACTGCCTTTTGAGTCTAGTGATCCTAAGCGCGACTGCTACGCTCGAGGTCTTGGGTTCGATCCCCAAGTCGAGCAAAGTGTAATTGGGTTTTTCTATGAAAGTCTCAGTAGCAGCTTGGAGTCTACATTTGTGCCCGGTTAATGGTAATAGGCTCGCCCCCTATTACATAGACCTAAACATACCTGCAAAATGTGGGTGTATATAAGTGCACCTTTGCCTAACCCTCGGGGAATACAGGCGTGATGGTAGGTTATATCATATCATCATCAACCCATTACATTGTCCCACTTCTGGGCACGGGGCTCAGAACGAGAGGGATTAGGCTATAGTCCACCACGCTAGCCTACTGCGGGTTGGCAGACTTCACATGGCGTCAAGAAAATCTCTTAGGCATATTATATAGGTAAATATTTTTAGATATTTTCTTCTCTGTCATGCTAGTTTCTCATTAGGTTAAATTTTACAGGTTTTCCTGAACGAATTCGAAGAAGGCGACTGCGCAAAAATGTACAAACCACATAGACACTTGGCTAATGGCTATGACCATCAGAAACAAATGTGCTATGGATCCAACACACAAGTAGTCGACACTTGCGAGGTAAATTTTCTATCCTCTATTTAAAAAAAAAATATATGTTTTACATACGAACGGCTAGCTACACGTCAAGCTAAACAAAGATTTTATGTAGTAGTAGTGCCTTCTAGCATATCTACATGCTAACATGAATGGGTCGGCATGACCGAGGAAGTACTACCCTCCCACAGAATATCGACGTCAAGTAGCAGTATGCATACTGTTTTGTTCCGTACGGTGATTGTGGATGTGGAGCGCCCGAGGCCCAATTCCTCCCTCAGTCCCCTTCCTTCTCCTCGGCTCGGTAACGCATCTGCAACTCCTTTGGTATTGCAGATGTCCATTGGCAGTGATGACTGTTACCCACAGGTAGCTCGCCTGCTAGTTTGCCGAGTAATCCCATAGAAAAAAACAGTTTACCTTGGCCTTATACTAAACTTAGATTGCTTGTTTAGCCATTGCGATTTTTCCTATTATATCAGGTAAACACCTGGAGTCATGTGATATTTGGCTTCCTAGGTACCTATTTGAAACTGATAACCTGAGCTATCATGAATAAAAACAAATGAAGTGGGATGCTGATTGGACGGATGGAGGGGTAGAGGGAGACCAAAGAAAAGATGGATGGATTGTGTGAAGGCGGATATGATGGAAAAGGGATTGAATGATGAGATGACGACTAACAGGGATGAATGGAAGAAAAGGATAAGCTGCGCCGAGCACAGATAAATTGGGAAAAGGGCAGGAAGATGATGATGAAGTGGGATGCTGATGTTCGATGTCAGTCGCTTCGTCCTCCACATCTGCTGAGACTTGGAGCTGACCTCAACATAGTTAGAAAAAGACTAAGAAGATGATATCAGGAGTAATTAAGTTTTATCCTCCACAGGGCGATAGTGGTGGACCGCTACAAAGCTTCCAGTACTACAAATGTTTGTACACTATTATTGGTGTGACGTCATACGGCAAGGACTGCGGCATGCTGGGCTCGGCTGGCATGTACACCAGGGTGAAGTACTACGTGCCCTGGATCGAGAGCGTCGTGTGGCCAGAGGAAACTGAAGCACGCAGGAAGAAGGACAACGAATGGCTTGACAAATGGCTTAATCCATAAATTAAAGAAAATTACAGACTTTGAATGAATCTTGTTTATTTTTTATTTAACAAAAGTATAATTGGTCTTTCTAATCTAAGAAGTACCGTTTGCCAGCCATAATAAAAAATAAATAAACTTTAAAAGTTACTAAGCATCTTGAAAATTATAAAAAAAATGCAGTAGGTGTTGGAATATTATAAGAAACTCAATCAAACAGAAACAGAAAGTTTTTAAAAATAATAAAATCGGAACTAACTAAGTAATATTATAGAGAGGAAAGATTTGATTGTTTGTTTTCATTGAATTGAATGGCTCTGAAACTACTGTACTGATTTGAAAAATTATTTCACCAATAGAAAGCTACATTATTCCTGATCCTGAGTGGCATGGGTTTTCTATATTATCCCGTAACATGACAAAAAACGTATAGTCCAGTCGGGCAAAGCCAAGAGCGGAAACAAGTAATAAAAGTAGTAGAAGAGTCTGCTGACATAATTATGTACATGCAGCAGGAACGACCAGGGAAGTACTGCCCTCCCACAGAGTATCGACGTCAACCAGCAGTATGCATACTGTTGCATTTCGTAGGTACGGTGAGTATTGAGCGCCGGAGGCCCAATTCCTCTCTCAGTCCCGTTACTGCTTCTTTTCTCCCTCTCCTAACTTTTTCTTAAATAGGTTCGGCAACGCATCAGCAAGTCCTTTGGTTATACAGATGTCCATGGGCGGCGATGACTACTTTCCATCAGTAGCTCGCCTGCTCGTTTGCCGAGTTATCCCATAAAAAAAGAAGGTTTAGGCAGAGGCGTACTAATGTACACCCACAGTTCACAGGCATGTTTAGGTCCCATGTAATAGGGGGCGCGCTTTGCCATTAACCTAACCTAACCTTGTACAAATCCAGACTCCGAGCTGCTACTGGGAATTTCATAGAAAACTCCAATGACACTTTGCTCGACCTGGGGATAGAACCTATTTATATTCTATTTCTCTTAGATTCGCGTCTAACGCACTCCACTAAAAGACCACACATCTTCTTTATCGCAAACCTCGCAATTGTGTGAACTTACTTTTTGTATAAGAGACACAAAAGCTCACAGTAGCATATGTCCGAAACCAACCAAATGTGTAAAGTTATAAAACAAAATAAAAGTTATCATATTATATGCGAATGCTAAATATTATTAGTGTCTGTGTGCAAAGTCAGTTTAATATAAGCTTTACCGCACGCCTGTAGTCTCAACTCGTGCGCAATCATGGCCGTATATAAATTCATATTATTCTTTACGTTAAGCTGGTTTACGTTCATCACGTGTGACCTCAACCTAAGCGAAGGTACGTACATTTATTAAAATTGCATTCAGATAAAATAAGCTAAATGCTTGTGTTACGAGTGGGTTCACGTCGGTAGTGCAATGGGGGGGTTTCGAACCGACAACCACATGATCGCAAGTCCGACGCCCTAGCCATTAGGCTACCGCCTCTTTAAATTTCTACCGCGGCTTTCTTCGTAATCGGTAATAGTCACACGGGGCGCTCTAAGTGGACTGCCAACTGCAATGATCTGATGTCTGCGGGCCTGGCTTAGCCCTACACGCTGTCAGAAACTGTTGCCAAGATAATGAAGCTAAGTACATTCATTTATAGATCTGTAACTTAATTGGAGTGTCCCAATTTGCAATAAGTCCACATGTATTTATTATGTTCCGAAGTTTGGAGATTAGGTACTTTTAATATAGTTATTACGTAGATTTTTTTTTGTTAAAGGATATTCATTATAATGTCTGAGGACCCCATGAGTCAGTGGTTCAGTATTGATACATTATCTTTGAGCTTTCTGATTTGAGCTTGAATCTTTGAGCTCGTGTAACTTTTCAACCGTTTAAACAAGGACCACGTTTAAATGATAAGATTGTTACTGGGAAATTTCAATGACTTTCATTGGTTAAAATTCAAGATAGGACCAAACACCTTTTGTATTCAACAATGAACATAAATAAACGCCCCAACAAGGTCAAGATGTCCGTACGTCCTATAAACATTGATTAAAAATGTTTAAGTATAGAATATAAGGACGATGATGTAACATGTAACATGGGCAATAGAAAAACTGGTTCCACCAGTTGCCTCGATTCCACAATCGACTACTTTGCTGATTATTCTTTTTGTTTACCAAGAAATTACTCATCAATCAGTGATTATAATTTCAAACGTTTTTAAATACAATGAAAGTATATCAAAGTATTAGTATTATCGTAACAAGTTAGTATATACTATGGTCAATATTAGCACTGGTTGGTCACTGTCAGAAGTATTTATTGTCTGTGGCTGTTGTATTGTTTCTTACTCTCCTATTCTGTGCCTCCTAATGGTGTGTGTGTTTTACAACAACAAATATATATTATATCTTTTTATGATACATCAATCGTTTGTCATCAATCGTATACCATCAAAAAGTTCCTGAATGAGTCCATAAAACTAACTTTTCTCTTCATCTCTTACTCGTACTGTACTCACTCTATACAAAACTAGCTATACAAAACCAGTATAGGTTGGCCTTGAATTGTGTGGATAACCTTTATAATGGAGGTCAGTCTAATCGGAATTGTATAGCTTGATGTGTAGCTGTTGTACTTTACATACATATTTACAACACAATTTACACATTCTAGGTACATGGCAGGAGAAATTGCGACATCATCAATAATTTTATTCACAATTGAATATTTTTGCCTAAATATCGTTAACGATTTTGGTGTAAATTTGTGGATTCGGCGAAAAATGTCAATTTACACCTAAATCTCCTATGAAAGCAATTTATAGTGAACTAGTGAATAAGTTGTTGTTGATGTCGCAATTTCTACTGCCATGTACCTAGAATGTGTTATATTTAGCTGAAAATTTTGCGAAAATCAAGAATAATTTGAATTTCGGGCCCAGCCTTAACGCTTTAGCCTTAACATTGATTTAATGACATTAAAGATAGCCCCCAGAACACCCGCCTTACAATGTATTCATCCAACCTCCAGTGGTATTAATTACATTAAAGATAGCCCCCAGAACACCCGCCTTACAATGTGTTCATCCAACCTCCAGTGGTATTAATTACATTAAAGATAGCCCCCAGAACACCCGCCTTACAATGTATCCATCCAACCTCCAGTGGTATTAATTACATTAAAGATAGCCCCCAGAACACCCGCCTTACAATGTGTTCATCCAACCTCCAGTGGTATTAATTACATTAAAGATAGCCCCCAGAACACCCGCCTTACAATGTATTCATCCAACCTCCAGTGGTATTAATTACATTAAAGATAGCCCCCAGAACATCCGCCTTACAATGTGTTCATCCAACCTCCAGTGGTATTAATTACATTAAAGATAGCCCCCAGAACACCCGCCTTACAATGTATCCATCCAACCTCCAGTGGTATTAATTACATTAAAGATAGCCCCCAGAACACCCGCCTTACAATGTATCCATCCAACCTCCAGTGGTATTAATTACATTAAAGATAGCCCCCAGAACATCCGCCTTACAATGTATCCATCCAACCTCCAGTGGTATTAATTACATTAAAGATAGCCCCCAGAACACCCGCCTTACAATGTGTTCATCCAACCTCCAGTGGTATTAATTACATTAAAGATAGCCCCCAGAACATCCGCCTTACAATGTATCCATCCAACCTCCAGTGGTATTAATTACATTAAAGATAGCCCCCAGAACACCCGCCTTACAATGTGTTCATCCAACCTCCAGTGGTATTAATTACATTAAAGATAGCCCCCAGAACATCCGCCTTACAATGTATCCATCCAACCTCCAGTGGTATTAATTACATTAAAGATAGCCCCCAGAACACCCGCCTTACAATGTGTTCATCCAACCTCCAGTGGTATTAATTACATTAAAGATAGCCCCCAGAACACCCGCCTTACAATGTATTCATCCAACCTCCAGTGGTGTTATAGGCCGACCGTTTAACTCGCGTATCGCCTGCGCGGTAAGAAGGGGCGGGGGCAAGTAACGCTACACTCGGAGTCAATAATCCAAAGATTTATCTCGAGATACACATTGTTGGTAAAGAATAAAAAATTAAGTATCTTTTTACCCATCCGCTAACATCTCCCCCCGCTCCCTTCTTAGTTAAACGATCGGCCTATAATTACCTACCTTCCTTCCTACCTTACGTCACGTTGACGGTTTACTTATCGTAGTCAATTATGTTTTACAGGTTCTTCTTGTACAACAAAAGGGTTGAACGGCACTTGTGTTAATATATTTAAATGTAATTCAGCTGCACTGACATATTTACTCGTAAGTAATTTGCTAATCTTATTTTGATTGTGTATAATGTGTACAACATTCAAAATATGAATTTTGGAGCGCCGGAGGCCTTATTCCTCATCAGTTCCCTTCCTTCTCCTTTGTCCTTCTCTCCCTTTTCATTTACAGGAACAGCTCTGCAGCAGTAGGTACCCCTGGTGTTGCAAGCGTCTATAGGCCACGGTAACCGCTTACCATCAGGTGGGCCGTATGCTTGTTTGTTAAAAAAAAGCTTAATAGCAAAGTGGGTACCTAGCACATTACTAGTATTCTTGTTCACCCTTCGTGCTAAGCTAAATGCTTGTGTTACGAGTGGGTTCACGTCGGTAGTGCAATGGGTGGGTTTTGAACCGGCAACCACATGATCGTAAGTTCGACGCCCTAGCCATTCACCTACCGCCGCTTCTAAACGTACCTATATAAAAAAAATATTGCAGAAGTTGCCGACCCTCCGCCCATTCCCTAGCTATTCCAATACAAAGATATTAGACAGTTACGTAGGTCACATGAATGACCATGATTTCCATATCTTGACGGAAAGTTGATGAATGTTTTCAAGGTAAATGCAGGCTTCGATGCGGAGCGCTACAAGATCCCAGAGTTGCCCGATATTTGCTCCCACAAGGATAAGGAGCCTGTAGTTTGCTGCACTGACTGCGACGTTGGTGATGAAAAGTAAGCATATTATTATTTCGGTAGGTCCGAACTGTCGAAATTGAATCTTTTCCTGTTTTTTCCTGTTGCTTGTTTGGTTAGATTAGGCTTTCAAACCGGTATCAGCGATAATTTATAACACATAATTATCTCAGAGTGCAAAAACGTCATCCGCATGAGTAGTTGTAGTAGGCATTGGAATTATAGCGACTCTTTCGAGTGTTCAAGGTGATGCCTAAGCTTCTTTAAAGAACTGGATAACGACCGCATCATCATCATCATCAACCCATTACATTGTCCCACTGCTGGGCACGGGTCTCCTCTCAGAGCGAGAGGGAATAGGCTATAGTCCACCACGCTAGCCTACTGCGGGTTGGCAGACTTCACACGCCGTCAAGAAAATCTATCAGGCATGCAGGTTTCCTCACGATGTTTTCCTTCACCGTTTAAGCGCGTGATAATTAATTATTAATACGCACATGACTTCGAAAAGTCAGAGGTGCGTGCCTTGGATTCGAACTCGAGACTTTGGACTTGGCAGTCCAATGGTCATATCACTAGGCTATCACTGCACCGACCAACCTCCAACGACCGTATGACATTCATCAATGACAATTTCAACCAACCCAATTTCTGGGTAATAAAGATATCGTAACGATAGACGGTGTGTCAGACATTTTGTATTTCTGACAACAACTAACGATTGTCATATTAAGTATTCGTATGAATCATGTCAGATGATCAACCAATTCTTTTATTCTTAGATACCGCAACTCAACTGTTGCACGTAATGGAGAGATTGTTGCTAAGCAAGAAGGGTCACTGGCTAGAGAAAGTAAGTTTTCATCAGAACTGTAAGATTATGCGTACTGAAATCAAATGGCACGCCCATAAATGCTGATAAAACAACTCCATGTTTTTACTTTATGGAATTCTGACTTGCTAAACGTATGGTGATTTAGAAAGGGCAAATCACCTGCATAATTATGGTTTTCAGAATGCTCCGAATACTTCCTAAATCTACCATATCCTTGCCGATTTCCCGGGTATTTTATAATCGAAAAGAATTGGAAAGATGATAAAAAGTGCCATGAATCCGTATATACATTATATCGGCAGGAGGCGATAGCTGGCGGGAGGGATGCACATAGATGGGAATTCCCACACGTGGTACGTTATTACCTAGAACTTGTTTTTTTGCCAACCTACTGGCCGTTTCTCTTTTGTGTTATGTTACACGATATCTTCACTAACGTGAACTGATTTTACTGAACTGACTGAATAGTGGTATCTGACCATCGCTTTTGAAGTTACACCACAAGATATTTGAAGTTAATTCTCCTTCTTGTAGCTTAGAGGATATTTTATTTGCAGGCTTTGCTCGGTTACGGTGATGACGCTGCGTCTGCTCAGTGGCTGTGCGGCGGCTCCGTGATCAGCGAGAGATACATCCTCACAGCAGCGCATTGCAAGTCCACCAATGCACTGTCAGTCTAAACCTATATTTTTTTTTGTTTAAACTTGTCAGAGCTATCAACGTAGGATAAATTTTAGGTTTAAAGAATCTTTATTCTCAAAAGAACATTACAGTTCACTTATATGAGAAGTTAATATTTCAGCAAAAAATATTCATGTCGGGGCTAATGACAATGCACGCAGAGTACGACGTACAATATTTCAAAAAGCAAAAACATAACAAGACGAAACAATATTCACATCATAGACTTATTTGATTACATCATAGATTGTTAGCGTTCAATTTGTACTTATTAATAATCAGTAACAGGTGGGTACATCTCGCTACAGAATTGGCCAATAATTATCAAGGTACCCTCAGAAAGCTTGTATTTTTCTAACCGAGTGGAAGTACGGTTGAGGAATGTAAACGAGCGTTGTGTGTGCGATGCTCGAGTATAGACAGTATAGTCAGGGAGACCGTATTGTTTTTATTATGTGTATTATTTTATTTTATGTGCGTACTATTAAGTTGTTTTATATATTTATTTAAATATTGTAATATATTAAATAATTGAGTAATATTCACATATTTATGTTTAGTTTAAGTTTTTTTTTTCTAGGTTTTTTACTAGATAGGTATTCCTAAAGTTTTTTTTTTTTTTTTCCACAATAGGCTATTCGGTATTAGTTATTGTTTTATAATAATAATATTTATGTTCAAATAATTATGTTTGTGTATATTTTAATTATTACGTTATTCAGTATACTATTTTTTTATGTTATTTTATTCGATACAGTGTTTTTGCCGAATATACTCCCTTAGTTTTCTTTTGTATATTTGAATACGTTTGCACTAATTTTACGCAATTATTTCAGGGGTAATATATCATTTGCGGCACTGGGACTTCTGAAACGGACGGACCCAAAGGAATACTGGAAGATATATAAAATTAAGAGGATCATAGTTCATCCCGAGTATAAAGCACCGACCAAGTATCACGATATTGCTCTACTGGAGACGGAAGATGAGTATGTCACCAGTATTCTTCCCATTTTAGGAAATTTTACAAATATTTAACTCCGCAAATGTAATGTCATGAAAAAATGACATGGCATGTTTACTCAAGGTTCTCTGAAAATTTTCGAATGACTATGCTGATGTCACTGAGAAGTTCTAATTGAATTAGGTCTTATTCCTAAGTCTTACGAAATTTCGCAGTTACCCTTTAGAACTTCTTATAGCTAAATATGAAAGTATTTTGATAATTTTCAGATGTGAAAAGGAGAAGGAGAATAAATGCTGTAAAGATATGTTTTTTGCGTAGTAAGAGCGGTTTAACTATTAGGTAATGATAGACCGAGAAAAAGTATGATAAGTCAACGTTGCGGACTAAATGATGAAGTAGTGACACGAATTGAAAGGAATATGCTACATAGGATGGTTTGGGCATTTTGAAAGAATGATATCAAATGGAATTTATAAGGCGAATGGCAGCGACAGGAGAGGTCGCCTTATAAGGACGTAATCTTATCGGCGAAGTCCTCCAAAAAGGTCAGGTGCATGAAAAGGTGTATGAATGTGGAACAAGCGAAAGAGATATACAAGAGTCGTTGCAAATGGCGGTCTATAGATTCTGCCTACCCCTGTGTGGGGAAAAGTCGTGAGTATATGTATATTTGTAAGTATGACTAGCCGATTGATGGAATGATTGCAGGATAGCTTTTGGCAGAGACTTACTGCCTGCGTGTTTGGACGAAGGGTCGCAGTGGAAACGTTACGCGGAGGCATCCGGCTGGGGACGTCTGGGTCACAGACAACAGCTATCAGATACTCTGCAAATTGTAAGTATGTACTCATTCAAATTGCCACGGTTTTTAGTGGTTTAAGTTATAAATTATGATAAATAATGACTGCCTTTTGAGTCTAGTGATCCTAAGCGCGACTGCTACGCTCGAGGTCTTGGGTTCGATCCCCAAGTCGAGCAAAGTGTAATTGGGTTTTTCTATGAAAGTCTCAGTAGCAGCTTGGAGTCTAGATTTGTGCCCGGTTAATGGTAATAGGCTCGCCCCCTATTACATAGACCTAAACATACCTGCAAAATGTGGGTGTATAGTATAAGTGCACCTTTGCCTAACCCTCGGGGAATACAGGCGTGATGGTAGGTTATATCATATCATCATCAACCCATTACATTGTCCCACTTCTGGGCACGGGGCTCAGAACGAGAGGGATTAGGCTATAGTCCACCACGCTAGCCTACTGCGGGTTGGCAGACTTCACATGGCGTCAAGAAAATCTCTTAGGCATATTATATAGGTAAATATTTTTAGATATTTTCTTCTCTGTCATGCTAGTTTCTCATTAGGTTAAATTTTACAGGTTTTCCTGAACGAATTCGAAGAAGGCGACTGCGCAAAAATGTACAAACCACATAGACACTTGGCCAATGGCTATGACCATCAGAAACAAATGTGCTATGGATCCAACACACAAGTAGTCGACACTTGCGAGGTAAATTTTCTATCCTCTATTTAAAAATAATATATATGTTTTACATACGAACGGCTAGCTACACGTCAAGCTAAACAAAGATTTTATGTAGTAGTAGTGCCTTCTAGCATATCTACATGCTAACATGAATGGGTCGGCATGACCGAGGAAGTACTACCCTCCCACAGAATATCGACGTCAAGTAGCAGTATGCATACTGTTTTGTTCCGTACGGTGATTGTGGATGTGGAGCGCCCGAGGCCCAATTCCTCCCTCAGTCCCCTTCCTTCTCCTCGGCTCGGTAACGCATCTGCAACTCCTTTGGTATTGCAGATGTCCATTGGCAGTGATGACTGTTAACCATCAGGTAGCTCGCCTGCTAGTTTGCCGAGTAATCCCATAGAAAAAAAACAGTTTACCTTGGCCTTATACTAAACTTAGATTGCTTGTTTAGCCATTGCGATTTTTCCTATTATATCAGGTAAACACCTGGAGTCATGTGATATTTGGCTTCCTAGGTACCTATTTGAAACTGGTAACGTGGGCTATCATGAATAAAAACAAAAGAAGTGGGATGCTGATTGGACGGATGGAGGGGTAGAGGGAGACCAAAGAAAAGATGGATGGATTGTGTGAAGGCGGATATGATGGAAAAGGGATTGAATGATGAGATGACGACTAACAGGGATGAATGGAAGAAAAGGACAGGCTGCGCCGACCACAAATAAATTGGTAAAAGGGCAGGGAGATGATGATGAAGTGGGATGCTGATGTTCGGTGACAGTCGCTTCGTCCTCCACATCTGCTGAGACTTGGAGCTGACCTCAACATAGTTAGAAAAAGACTAAGAAGATGATATGAGGAGTAATTAAGTTTTATCCTCCACAGGGCGATAGTGGTGGACCGCTACAAAGCTTCCAGTACTACAAATGTTTGTACTTTATTATTGGTGTGACGTCATACGGCAAGGACTGCGGCATATTGGGCTCGGCTGGCATGTACACCAGGGTGAAGTACTACGTGCCCTGGATCGAGAGCGTCGTGTGGCCAGAGGAAACTGAAGCACGCAGGAAGAAGAACAACGAATGGCTTGACAAATGGCTTAATCCATAAATTAAAGAAAATTACAGACTTTGAATGAATCTTGTTTATTTTTTATTTAACAAAAGTATAATTGGTTGGACTTTATAAGTTACTAAACATCTTGAAATTTATAAAAAAAAATGCAGTAGGTGTTGGAATATTATAAGAAACTCAATCAAACAGAAACAGAAAGTTTAAAAAAATAATAAAATCGGAACTAACTAAGTAATATTATAGAGAGGAAAGATTTGATTGTTTGTTTTCATTGAATTGAATGGCTCTGACAATACTGTACTGATTTGAAAAATTATTTCACCAATAGAAAGCTACATTATTCCTGAGCCTGAGTGGCATGGGTTTGCTATATTAACCCGTAACATGACAAAAAACGTATAGTCCACTCGGGCAAAGCCAAGAGCGGAAATAAGTAATAAAAGTAGTAGAAGAGTCTGCTGACATATGTACATGCAGCAGGAACGACCGGGGAAGTACTACAGGCATGTTTAGGTCCCATGTAATAGGGTTCGAGACTATTGCCATTCACCGGGCACAAATTCAAATTCTGAGCTGCTACTGGGAATTTCATAGAAAAACCCTATGACACTTTGCTCGACCTGGGGATAGAACCTATTTATATTCTATTTCCCTTAGATTCGCGTCTAACGCACTCCATTTAAAGACCACACATCCTCTTTATTGTAAACCTCGCAATTGTGTGAACTTACTTTTTGCTTAAGAGACGCAAAAGCTCACAGTGGCATATGTCCGAAACCAACCAAATGTGTAAAGTTATAAAACAAAATAAAAGTTATCATATTATATGCGAATGCTATATATTATTAGTGTCTGTGTGCAAAGTCAGTTTAACATAAGCTTTACCGCACGCCTGTAGTCTCAACTCGTGCGCAATCATGGCCGTTTATAAATTCATATTATTGTTTACGTTTAGCTGGTTTAAGTTCATCACGTGTGACCTCAACCTAAGCGAAGGTACGTACATTTATTAAAATTGCATTCAGATAAATAAGTAATATAATACACAAAAAAATAAGCATAGTTGCGTGTGAACGTTGCAAGGTGATTACGAGCTAATGATCCATGCGAAGGCAGGACTTACTGATTTCTTCCTTATCAGTAATAGTCGCACAGGGCCCTCTAAGTGGAGCGTCCAGCTTCCAAGAGCTGATGTCTGCGGGCCTGGCTTAACCCAACGCGCTGTCAGAAACTATTGCGAAAAAACGAAATACAAATAAAATAATGACACTGTCCAATTTAAATAATAATTATACCTATTAGATTAGCTATAAGAAAAATAGATTTTAAGCATTAAATTTTTAAGAATTTTCTTTACTATAAAATTGCAGCGCCCTTACAGTGTTTCATATTGATACTGATGTGTATTTTGTCACAACCTATGTAGGTACCTACATAATTATGAAAGCAATAAATATTTGAATTTGAATTTGCCAAGATAACGAAGCTAGCCTGTACCAACTTGCCATATTTCCACACGTATTTATTGTGTTCCAAAGTTTCGAGATTAGGTACTTTTAATATAGTTATTACGTTTTTTTTTGTTAAATGATATTCATTAAAATGTCTGAGGATCCCATGAGTCAAAGTGGTTCAGTATTGATAAATTTATCTTGAAATACTAGCGTAAAGTTGGACCGTTTTTTATCGGAAATTATCAATCTTTGAGCTCGTATAACTTTTCAACCGTTTAAACAAGGACCTCGTTTAAATGATATAAGATTGTAACTGCATAATTTCAATGACTTTCATTGGTTTAAATTTAAGAGAGGACCAAAAACCTATTGTATTAAACAATACATACCATTTCGCCTGTATTCGCCGGCAAAAGGTGTAGGTATTGTACACCCACATTTGGTCGGTATGTTTAGGTCCCATGTAATAGGGGGCGAGCCATTGCAATTAACCGGGCCCAAATCCAGACTTCGAGCCGCTACTCAGAATTTTATAGAAAAAGCCAATAACACTTTGCTCGACCTAGGGATCGAACCCAGGACCTCTAGCGTAGCAGTCGTGCTTAAGACCACTTGACTAATGAGGCAATCGATGTATTAAACAATAAATATAGATAAACGCCCTAACAAGGTCAAGATGTCCGAATGTCCTATAAACATTGATAAAACATGTTTAAATGAATATACGGACGATGATGTAGTTAACATGGGCAATAGAAAAACTGGTTCCACCAGTTGCCTCGATTCCACAATCGACTACTTTGCTGATTATTATTTTTGTTTACCAAGAAATTACTCATCAATCAGTGATTATAATTTCAAACGTTTTTAAATACAATGAAAGTATATCAAAGTATTAGTATTATCGTAACAAGTTAGTATAAACTATGGTCAATATTAGCACTGGTTGGTCACTGTCAGAAGTATTTATTGTCTGTGGCTGTTGTATTGTTTCTTACTCTCTCTATTCTGTGCCTCCTAATGGTGTGTGTGTTTTACAACAACAAATATATATTATATCTTTTTATGATACATTAATCGTTTGTCATCAATCGTATCCCATCAAAAAGTTCCTGAATGAGTCCATAAAACTAACTTTTCTCTTCATCCCTTACTCGTACTGTACTCACTCTATACAAAACTAGCTATACAAAACCAGTATAGGTTGGCCTTGAATTGTGTGGATAACCTTTATAATGGAGGTCAGTCTAATCGGAATTGTATAGCTTGATGTGTAGCTGTTGTACTTTACATACATATTTACAACACAATTTACACATTCTAGGTACATGGCAGGAGAAATTGCGACATCATCAATAATTTTATTCACAATTGAATATTTTTGCCTAAATATCGTTAACGATTTTGGTGTAAATTTGTGGATTCGGCGAAAAATGTCAATTTACACCTAAATCTCCTATGAAAGCAATTTATAGTGAACTAGTGAATAAGTTGTTGTTGATGTCGCAATTTCTACTGCCATGTACCTAGAATGTGTTATACTTAGCTGAAAATTTTGCGAAAATCAAGAATAATTTGAATTTCGGGCCCAGCCTTAACGCTTTAGCCTTAACATTGATTTAATTACATTAAAGATAGCCCCCAGAACACCCGCCTTACAATGTATTCATCCAACCTCCAGTGGTATTAATTACATTAAAGATAGCCCCCAGAACACCCGCCTTACAATGTATCCATCCAACCTCCAGTGGTATTAATTACATTAAAGATAGCCCCCAGAACATCCGCCTTACAATGTGTTCATCCAACCTCCAGTGGTATTAATTACATTAAAGATAGCCCCCAGAACACCCGCCTTACAATGTATTCATCCAACCTCCAGTGGTATTAATTACATTAAAGATAGCCCCCAGAACATCCGCCTTACAATGTGTTCATCCAACCTCCAGTGGTATTAATTACATTAAAGATAGCCCCCAGAACACCCGCCTTACAATGTATCCATCCAACCTCCAGTGGTATTAATTACATTAAAGATAGCCCCCAGAACACCCGCCTTACAATGTGTTCATCCAACCTCCAGTGGTATTAATTACATTAAAGATAGCCCCCAGAACACCCGCCTTACAATGTATCCATCCAACCTCCAGTGGTATTAATTACATTAAAGATAGCCCCCAGAACACCCGCCTTACAATGTGTTCATCCAACCTCCAGTGGTATTAATTACATTAAAGATAGCCCCCAGAACACCCGCCTTACAATGTATTCATCCAACCTCCAGTGGTATTAATTACATTAAAGATAGCCCCCAGAACATCCGCCTTACAATGTGTTCATCCAACCTCCAGTGGTATTAATTACATTAAAGATAGCCCCCAGAACACCCGCCTTACAATGTATCCATCCAACCTCCAGTGGTATTAATTACATTAAAGATAGCCCCCAGAACACCCGCCTTACAATGTATCCATCCAACCTCCAATGGTATTAATTACATTAAAGATAGCCCCCAGAACATCCGCCTTACAATGTATCCATCCAACCTCCAGTGGTATTAATTACATTAAAGATAGCCCCCAGAACACCCGCCTTACAATGTGTTCATCCAACCTCCAGTGGTATTAATTACATTAAAGATAGCCCCCAGAACACCCGCCTTACAATGTATCCATCCAACCTCCAGTGGTATTAATTACATTAAAGATAGCCCCCAGAACACCCGCCTTACAATGTATTCATCCAACCTCCAGTGGTATTAATTACATTAAATATAGCCCCCAGAACACCCGCCTTACAATGTATTCATCCAACCTCCAGTGGTATTAATTACATTAAAGATAGCCCCCAGAACACCCGCCTTACAATGTATTCATCCAACCTCCAGTGGTGTTATAGGCCGACCGTTTAACTCGCGTATCGCCTGCGCGGTAAGAAGGGGCGGGGGCAAGTAACGCTACACTCGGAGTCAATAATCCAAAGATTTATCTCGAGATACACATTGTTGGTAAAGAATAAAAAATTAAGTATCTTTTTACCCATCCGCTAACATCTCCCCCCGCTCCCTTCTTAGTTAAACGATCGGCCTATAATTACCTACCTTCCTTCCTACCTTACGTCACGTTGACGGTTTAATTATCGTAGTCAATTATGTTTTACAGGTTCTTCTTGTACAACAAAAGGGTTGAACGGCACTTGTGTTAATATATTTAAATGTAATTCAGCTGCACTGACATATTTACTCGTAAGTAATTTGCTAATCTTATTATGATTGTGTATAATGTGTACAACATTTAAAATATGAATTTTGGAGCACCGGAGGCCAAATTCCTCCTTAGTCCCCTTCTTTCTCCGCTTCTCTCCCCTTTCCTTTACAGGAACAGCAGTAGGTACCCTTGGTGTTGCATAGGCCACGGTAACCGCTTACCATCAGGTGGGCCGTGTGTTTGTTTGTTAAAAAAAAGCTTACTAGCAAAGTGGGTAGCACATTACTAGTATTCTTGTTCACCCTTCGTGCTAAGCTAAATGCTTGTGTTAGGTACGAGTGGGTTCACGTCGGTAGTGCAATGGGTGGGTTTTGAACCGGCAACCACATGATCGCAAGTCCGACGCCCTAGCAATACACCTACGCCTTAATCGTACCTATATAAAAAAAATATTGCAGAAGTTGCCGATCCTCCGCCCATCCCCTAGCTATACCAATACAAAGATATTAGACAGTTACGTAGGTCACATGAATGACCATGATTTCCATATCTTGACGGAAAGTTGATGAATGTTTTAAAGGTAAATGCAGGCTTCGATGCGGAGCGCTACAAGATCCCAGAGTTGCCCGATATTTGCTCCCACAAGGATAAGGAGCCTGTAGTTTGCTGCACTGACTGCGACGTTGGTGATGAAAAGTAAGCATATTATTACATCGGTAGGTACGAACTGTCGAAATGAATCTTTTCCTGTTATTTCCCTGTTGCTTGTTTGGTTAGATTAGGCTTTCAAACCGGTATCAGCGATAATTTATAACACATAATTATCTCAGAGTGCAAAAACGTCATCCGCATGAGTAGTTGTAGTACGGCATTGGAATTATAGCGACTCTTTCGAGTGTTCAAGGTGATGCCTAAGCTTCTTCAAAGAACTGGATAACGACCGTATGACATTCATCAATGACAATGTCAACCAACCCAATTTCTGGGTAATAAAGATATCGTAACGATGGAAGGTTTGTCAGACATTTTGTATTTCTGACTACAACTAACGATTGTCATATTAAGTATTCGTATGAAAACCAGGGCCCACGGCTTATGTGCTCTTCAAGGCATGGAGGGGTCTCGATATGTGGTCACCCATCAACAAAATAACCACAGCAATTGCAGCCCTAGTCACGAGTCATAAACCGAAATATCATGCCTGATTTAAACTTGACCGGCAACCGTTCAAGACTAGGAGATGTAAGATAAATACTAGTATTTTTTTTCGTAGCAGCATCATGTCAGCTCTTTGATTCAACCAATTCTTTTATTCTTAGATACCGCAACTCAACTGTTGGACGTAATGGAGAGATTGTTGCTAAGGAAGAAGGGTCACTGGCTAGACAAAGTGAGTTTTCATCAGAACTGTAAGATAATGCGTGCTGAAATCAAATGGCACGCCCATAAATGCTGATATAACAACTCCATTAGGGATGTTCGATCCGATCCGATACTTGAGTGGATCGATACAAAGGAATACGATCCATTCGATTTTTGTATCGATACAATGGCTTTCGATACGTTAGTGGATCGATACTTGAATCGTAAGTATCGGATCGAAAAATCGACCCAAATTGCATTCCATCAAATTCTAAAAAAGATTATTTTAACCATAATATGAATACTGCCAAAGTATGGTTTACTATGAACAAGTTCCTATTACACTAACATAAATATTTCTCTTCTCTGGTGGTAGATTATGTAGATCAGTTGTTATTGTATCTTATATTTCAACTAGCTTCCCGCCCACGGCTTCGCCCGCGTAGTTTCTCGGCTTTTCTATTCTAAAATATATATTATACATATAAACCTTCCTCTTGAATCACTCTATCTATTAAAAAAAACCGCATTAAAATCCGTTGCGTAGTTTCAAAGATTTAAGCATACAAAGGGACATAGGGACAGAGAAAGCGACTTTGTTTTATACTATGTAGTGATATACCTTCAACTTCGGCATAATTACTTGTGATGATAGATCATTTCATTTTTACGTATTACGTCTTTCGCTCGTGAACCGACAACTTATTTAATACTAATTGTGATACAGTTTGTTCAAAATAAGTATGCCGATCGGAAGTTAGCCGTTCCGAACTACCGCGGTGATAAAATCGTTTAATTTAAGTGTTTAAAGACATAAATATCGAAATTAGTAAACAAAATATTTAGAAATGCGAAACATAATACGACTCTAATTATCTTTACACCGACTCTTTCTATTAAATTTTACCACTTCTAAACCACTTGCAGACAACTTCCGATCGGATTACTTATTTCGAACAAACTGTACATAATTACCTATGGCTCCACCAAAAAAAACGGCCAATTAAAAAAAATCGATTTCTGCAATAAAACAAACATAAGTATATTTTAAAAAAGACAACATGTTTTATTTTTAAAACGTAAACATAATTTGTTCAGCCAAAAAACATAAAATTAATTAATTATGTGGTGTGAATAAATGTGATTATATAAAAAAAGATTTCGACGAATTGTCAAGCTTTCCACAAATTTTTTTTGATGGCCTTTAATAATATTGATACGATACCGGATCGATCCAAAAAATCGTATTGAATATAGAGTATCGATACTTGGATCGATACAATGCATTACGATCCAGAAAATCGATACAAAGCACCTGGATCGAACATCCCTAAACTCCATATTATAACTTTATGGATTTCTGACTTACTAAACGTATGGTGATTCAGAAATGGCAAATCACCTGCAGAATTTTGGTTTTCAGAATGCTCCGAATATTTCTTAAATCTACCATATCCTTGCCGATTTCCCGGCTATTTTATGATCGAAAAGAATTGGAAAGATGATAAAAAATGCCATGAATCCGTATATACATTAAATCTGCCGGGTGCGGCAGCCGGCGGGAGGGATGCAGAGAGATGGGAATTCCCACACGTGGTACGTTATTACCTAGAACTTGTTTTTTTACCAACCGACTGGCCGTTTCTTTTTTGTGTTATGTTACGTGATATCTTCACTGACGAACTGATTTTCTCTTATTTATAGAATAGTGGTATCTGACCTTCAGTTTTGAAGTTACACCACAATTTTTTTTTTTTTTTTTAAAAAAAAGCTTACTAGCAATGTGGGTCGCACATTACTAGTATTCTTGTTAATCCCTCGTACTAAGCTAAATGCTTGTATCACGAGTGGATTCACGTCGGTAGTGCAATGGGCGAGTTTCGAACCGGCAACCACATGATCGCAAGTCCGACGCCCTAGCCATTAGGCTACCGCCGCTTCTAATTATTTGAAGTTAATTCTCCTTCTCATAGCTTAGAGGATAATAAGAGGTATTATTGCAGGCTTTGCTCGGTTACGGTGATGACGCTGCGTCTGCGCAGTGGTTGTGCGGCGGCTCCGTGATCAGCGAGAGATACATCCTCACAGCAGCGCATTGCAAGTCCACCAATGCACTGTCAGTCTAAACCTATTTTTTTTTTGTTTAATCTTGTCAGAACTATCAACGTAGGATAAATTTTACGCATTATTTCAGGGGTAATATATCATTTGCGGCACTGGGGCTTCTGAAACGGACGGACCCAAAGGAATACTGGAAGATATATAAAATTAAGAGGATCATAGTTCATCCCGAGTACAAAGCACCGATCAAGTATCACGATATCGCTCTCCTGGAGACGGAAGACGAGTAAGACACCAGTATTCTACTAGAAATCTTACAGATATTTAATCTCGCAAATGTAGTGTCGTGAAAACATGGCACGTTCAAATGTTTACTCAAGGTTCACTAAAAAATTTCGAATGACTAGGTCACTGAGAAGTTATAATTGACCTAGTTCTAATTTATAAGTGGCCCTCCACAAGGGCTCACATCTTACGGAATTTCGCAGGTACGTTTGCATAGATACTCAAAAGCTCCACGAAGCTAGTCAATGACCCTAGTGTAGGCCATTATAAACACGGGTACACATCGAGCAGAAAAATCCAATTTACGCTGGCCCTTTACTGTCTAGAAAGCCAATAACAATGCTAGATCAGCTTAAACTGCAATTTTATCGGGTGACCTTTAGCTACGCTTACAAGGGCCCAGGACATAACATTATAATTGCTAATATGCAAGTATTTTGATATTTTCAGATGTGGAAAGGAGAGTGAAAGTATATAATAAATGCTGTTGAGATATTTTCGTTGCGTAGTAAGTGCGGTTTACTATTAAGGTAGGTAATG
The DNA here is from genome assembly GCA_958496365.1 of Subacronicta megacephala. NCBI lineage: Eukaryota > Metazoa > Arthropoda > Insecta > Lepidoptera > Noctuidae > Subacronicta > Subacronicta megacephala. The sequence continues at coordinate 891,735 of OY292538.1, forward strand.
ATCTTCGAGCAACACGGTATGCTTGAAGGTAATGATAGACCGAGAAAAAGTATGATAAGCAAACGTTGCGGACTGAATGATGATCTAGTGACACGAATTGAAAGGAATATGCTACATAGGATGGTTTGGGCATGTTGAAAGAATGAATTAAAGATGATTAACAAATGGAATTTATACGGCGAATATCAGCGACAGCGCCAGGAGAGATCGCCATAGAAGGACGTAATCTTTTCGGCGAGGTCCTCCAAAAAGGTCAGGTGCATGAAAAGGTATAAGAGTCGTTGCAAATGGCGGTCTATAGCTTCTGCCTACCCCAGCGTGGGAAAAAGTCGTGAGTTTATGTATGTTTGTAAGTATTACTAGCCGATTGATGGAATGATTGCAGGATAGCTTTTGGCAGAGACTTACTGCCTGCGTGTTTGGACGAAGGGTCGCAGTGGAAACGTTACGCGGAGGCATCTGGGTGGGGACGTCTGGGTCACAGACAACAGCTATCAGATACTCTGCAAGTTGTAAGTACTCATTCAAATTGCTATGGTCTACTTATATGAAACGCCAAAGAATCAATCAATACTTAAATTTAGCAATTTTAGTGGGTTAACTATCTTTTTGTATTTTTTAGGCATTTTCCATGCAAAGATTATTAAGTTATTTTAGTGAAGGAAAAATACGGCCGTGGCCAGGATTCGAACCTGCGTCTTCTGGTTAAGTACACCAGACGCTATGACCGCTAAGCCACCGCGACTCCCACCCGCCATGTCGAAATTTGCCTTCACATTTTTAATTTACGTCTTTGAGGCGACATCAGTGACATCTGTTGAGAATGTGCTTCTCAACCGACTTGATATCCTTTACAGCAAGTATGATGTCGTACGATGCCACCTTACCGTTTAACTATCTTGTTGTATTTTTTAGGCATTTTCCATGCAAAATTTTATTAAGTTTATTTTACTGACGTCGCCTCAAAGGCGGAAATTAAAAATGTTAAGGCAAATTTCGACATGGCGGGTGGGAGTCGCGGTGGCTTAGCGGTCATAGCGTCTGGTGTACTTAACCAGAAGACGCAGGTCCGAATCCTGCCCGCGGTCGTATTTTCCTTCACTTAAATAATTTTAGTGGGTTAAGTTATTAATTATGATAAATAATGACTGCCTTTTGAGTCTAGTGATCCTAAGCGCGGCTGCTAAGCTAGAGGTCTTGGGTTCGATCCCCAAGTCGAGCAAAGTGTTATTGGGTTTTTCTATGAAAGTCTCAGTAGCAGCTTGGAGTCTGGATTTGTGCCTGGTTAATGGTAATAGGCTCGCCCCCTACTACATAGGACCTAAACGTACCTGGAAAATGTGGGTGTATATAAGTACACCTTTGCCTAAGCCTTCGGGGAATACAGGCGCGATGGTATGTTATATCATATCATAATCAACCCATTACATTGCCCCACTGCTGGGCACGGGGCTCCTCTCAGAACGAGAGGGATTAGGCTATAGTCCACCACGCTAGCCTACTGCGGGTTGGCAGACTTCACATGCCGTCAAGAAAATCTCTCAGGCATATTATAAATATATTTTTAGATATTTTTTTTGTTCTCTGTCATGCTAGTTTCTCATTAGGTTAAATTTGACAGGTTTCCCTGACCGAATTCGAAGAAGGCGACTGCGCAAAAATGTACAAACCACATAGACACTTGGCCAATGGCTATGACCATCAGAAACAAATGTGCTATGGATCCTATACACAAGTAGTCGACACTTGCGAGGTAAATTTTCTATCCTCTATTTTAAAAATCTTTATGTTTTACATACGGACGGCTAGCTACACGTCAAGCGTATACAAAGATTTTATGTAGTAGTAGTGCCTGCTAGCATGTCTACATGCCAGCATGAATGGGTCGGCATGACCGAGGAAGTACTACCCTCCCACAGAATATCGACGTCAAGTAGCAGTATGCATACTGTTTCGTTTCGTACGGTGATTGTGGATGTGGAGCGCCCAAGGCCCAATTCCTCCCTCAGTCCCCTTCCTTCTCCTCGGCTCGGTAACGCATCTGCAACTCCTTTGGTATTGCAGATGTTCATTGGCAGTGATGACTGTTAACCATCTCGGCAAATGAGCTCGCCTGCTCGTTTGCCGAGTAATACCATAAAAAAAAACAGTTTACCTTGGCCTTATACTAAACTTAAACTTGATTGCTTGTTTAGCCATTGCGATTCTTCATATTATATCAGGTAAACACCTGGAGTCATGTGATATTTGGGTTCCTAGGTACCTATTTATTTATTTATTTATTTTATTATGGTCTGCCAACAGTTATTACAGTGGTGAAATATATGGTTGTCTTATGATTAATTACAAATTTAGCATTACTGCATAACCAATTACAGGCAAACACTGCTTGCTTGATGATAACTACTGCGATAATACGGACAGTTTACTTATATCTAGTTTAAAAATAACTTTACATATTAAAATAACAGCAAAATGTGACTACCTAATCATGATCAATTGGAGGGCGATTATTATTTCTAGAGAATCTAGCTAAGCTATCTGCGTGAATGTCCTGTAGATCGCTTCTCATGTTGACGAGTTTACACAACCGTGGAATGGGAGAATTAGCGCCAAATTTCGTACGTCGAAGTGGGGGGGCCAATGGCGTTACGGGTTTCCGAGGACGATTACGGGGTACTCTGAAAGCAATTTTACTTAAAAGCTCAGAGGAATCAATTTTATTATTGAGTAGTTTGTGAATAAACCTAAGGTCTAGGAGGTCCCTTCGATGTTCGAGAGTGGTCATGTTGAATTGAGCCAATTTAGAAGCATAGGATATCTTATGGATTCTAGGTGAAAATCTTAGGTGGTTTAAAAATCTTTTTTGAATGCGCTCAATTCTTAGTGAGTGATTTGCGTAATGGGGCCTCCAAACGATACTGCAATATTCCAACAAACTACGAACCAAGCTATAATAGAGGATTATTTTGGTTCTAGATTTGCGAAACCCCTTGCAGTTACGAATAACGAAACCCAGATTACGCAAAGCCCTCTTGGTGACATCATCGACGTGCGGAATAAAAGTTAATTTACTGTCCATAATTACTCCTAAGTCACGGATCTCACTCACGATAGCTAGTGGAGTCCCTTGTATGTGGTAGGAGTTATCTATGTTGCGTAACTTTCGGCTGAATGCTATATGAAAACATTTATTTTTATTTAATAGAAACCGATTCTGGGAGCACCACTCGGACAGTCTATCAATATCCTCTTGCATGAGAGTGGCGTCGTGGTTGGAATTTATTGTTCTGGCAATTTTGATGTCATCGGCAAAGAGAAATGAAGTTGTGTGTTTAAAGCAAGTAATGACATCGTTAATGAAAACATTGAATAGGATAGGACCTAGATGTGAGCCCTGGGGAACGCCTGAAAGGATCTTGTAACAGACAGATCTGTAGCCATTAACAACAGTGTAGAATTCTCTTCCGCACAAGTAAGACCGCAACCAATCCAAGAGTGAGCCAGAGATGCCGTATCGCTCAATTTTTTTTAGGAGTAGCTCGTGGGAGACTCTATCAAAGGCCCTGCTGAAATCCATGTATACAGTGTCTATTTGCAGTCCCTTATCCAGAGCTTCTGAGAGCATCTCTGTGAAAGACACTAGATTGGTACATGTCGAACGACATTTGACGAAACCATGTTGCTGCTCACATAAGAGCCTTTGGAAATATCTCTGTATACTAGGACAGAGCAAGGCCTCAAACACCTTGCCAAGAGTGGAGAGAATGGATATAGGCCTGTAGTTGGTAACCACATTGCTGTCCCCGTTTTTGAATATTGGTACAACTTTGGCCAATTTCCATTGTGTGGGGAAGCATCCGAACTTTAAGGAACAATTAAATATATGATATAATGGTGTTGCTAAGGTGGGCGCACAATTAGCAAAAAAGATTGGCGGAATGTCGTCCGGACCAGCTCCCTTGGTCCCGATCAGACTATTCAGTTTGTTCTTAATTTGTTCTTCACTTATAGACATTGATGATAAGTTATCGTGATGGGCTTCGAATGTAAACGTAAAGTCCTCATAGGAATTTGGGACGGTTGTGTCACATGAATTATTCTCATAGACCATGGCAAAGGTATCAGCAAAAAGATTACAAATTCCTTCACCATCGGAGGCACACACTACACCATCCGTCATAGTGGCTGGGTAGGAGCTATCTCCTCCGCGCTTGTTCTTAATGTAGGACCAGAAAAGCTTAGGATTGCTCCAAATTGCTTTTTCAGTGCTCTCAACGTAAAGGTTATAGCATTCCTGCGCCAGTTTGTCACAACGTTTACTAATTAACCTTAGCGAAAATGCATCTAGTGGGTTTTGGTATTTTTTAAACTTTTTCCGAATTTTGTGTTTTTCCTTTAACATCTTGATTAAACCAGAACTAAACCAGGCCGGAAATTTGTTTTTAATTTTATTACTTAATGGCACAAACTTGTTTATCGTGGTCCGCAGTACTCTATAGAGGGTGTCTACCATATCGTCCACACTTACACACTTCGTGAACAAAGCAAACCAATTCTCTTTGCGTAAATGTAGGTTAATAAGCTCATAATCGGCTTTAAAGAAGTTTGGTTTAATAATATTTTTTTTTGCTTTAAGTTTAACTTCACATTTTAGCGATAGCTCAATTTTTAATGGCGGGTGGTGACAATCAACAGAGCTCAGTGGCTGCGTTTCGTGAATATTACAGGCAGGGACGTTAACCAGTGCAATATCAAGTATTCTTCCACGGTTGTTTGTAATAGTATTGCACTGCCGAAGATTGTTAACTGTGACAAAGTCTATAAGAATTTCATCGATAGTTAAAGTATTTTGCATGGTAGCATTGCGATTGATCGCGGTCCAATTGATCATACCCAAATTAAAGTCACCCACAATACAAGTGTAGGCGTTGCTAAGATCCAGATGGATGTTGCAATTTCTCACAAAATGTTCAAGCACTAGCTTTGAGGGTGGCGGGGGAAGATAAACAGCGCAAAAATCGACTCGTTGTAGATGCGACTGTGAGGTATGTGATGTAATGTCTACCGACACCCATAAGTCTTCGCAGTCACTTTCTCTGCATGTTAATCTATACGAGTTAAATTTTTTAGTCACAGCAATTAATACCCCCCCACCATCCTTGTTGCTATAAAACCTCGAACTTTCTCTATCACGTCTAAAAACTTGGTACCTACTGTCAAACAATTCGTTATTAAACACAGCACCATTGAGCCAAGTCTCTGTTAAAATTATTATGTCATAATTACAAGCGGATACAGAACTGAAAAAATTATGTGTTTTGGTACGCAACCCTCGGACATTTTGATAGAAGACATTTACCATAGCGAATTGACCTTATTGGAAAGTTAAAAATCATGTTTAACGAAGAAATAGAAAATAATAAGGTTACAATATCAATTACTGAAGTTTCTCAAGTGCTGAAATGTCCCTGATGACGATGTATTCTTTATCGACGTCTTTTCGCATCAGAATTCGGCCGTTCCTGACCCAAACAAACTTATAGCCCAGCTCTTTCGCCCTGTTTCTTGCAGCCGCGTGAAGTGCTTTATTGGTGGATGAGAGGTGCTCTAGGACAAAAATTGGTTTTTTTCCACTGGCAATACCTAAGTGAGATGTGTTGAGCTTATCATCGGGATGCATCTTGTTAAACTCAAATGCAGCTGCCAGAAAATGGTCTCTAGTTCTGGGTGAGTTAAACTGGACTACGATTGATCTTGGTCGGTCGGTTTGACGATTAAGCTTGGCAACCCTGACACAGTTTATAATTTGATCCTCCCTGACATTACTACCTATCGTGGAGCCCAACTGTTTAGTCAAGGATACTAAATTCTCAGTTTTGAACTCAGGCACACAGTGGATCTCCACATTGCTGCTTCTCGCGTGTTGTTCCATTTGGTTAATACGCAAACTTAAGTTGGATACAATATTCTTCAGGGTGTCGTTCTCCGTGGTTAGTTTTTTTATGGTTTCCGACGATGTTTTCATGTCTTTTTCAAAGTCATCATATTGGCCACTTAAAAAAGCTATCGATGTGTTGACAGCATGAATGTCGTGCTTAACACCTTGTATATCTTCCTTGATTGCACGTAATTCAGAGCTAATTAATGATGATAATGTGCTGCGTAGTTCCGAAAGTATTTCCACCCTCTCGGCTCTCAGAACCTCAGAGACCACCTCGCGAAGATCGTCCCTGGTTACTATAGGAGATTCGGGTAGCGGTGGAGAGGAAAGAGCCTGTCTTTTCTTGGACCTGGATGCGATGTTATCGCCGGCGGTTGAACTTCTTGTAGAGCTGTTGTGTAAGTTTTGCTTCGTCCGACAAGTGTGGCACTTCCAATTTGGGGCGTTTAAATCATCGGTTACACCGGGGTTCTGTTTTAAACGCAGGCATGTTAGGTGAAAATTAAGCTCGCATGTTGTACATTTTGTGTATTCCTCTTCCTTAGTTGCGTTGCAACAGCCCCATCTTAATGCTTTAGACATCTTTCTGATAGCGTAAAACAATAACAACAACAATTTTCTTCAGTTTAAACACGTAAAATTAGTCAGATAAGTATATCTGAGAATAGCACGGAGTTAATAAAAAAAGAAAAAATCCAAAAAAAAATGCACTTAGCCAGGATTGAAACCGAGGCGGATTCTTTCCCAAGAAGGCCTCGAGTCCGCTCCGCCAACAACGCTTGTGAACGTTCAGTTCAATTAGAGCTGTGCTTTGAGTTAGACGCGAGAGGTGATTAGCGAACAGAGTCCGCGTCCTACCTTCCTTTCGTTCATCAATGTCAAGCGACGCAGGTACTCGCACAATTGTGAATGGACTCGGAATGATTATTTTCAAATAATTGACGAATATGGTTCAGGTTATTATCACTGCACTGATTGAGTTATAACACCAGGAAGAACACAGACACCCGCACACGAAGTTACTAGTTATAAGTCACTTTGTTTATTTGTTAGCACTTTTTATGAATAAAATTGTGGACGAAATAGCAACACGACCGTTCGCATCAAATTATCAAGGTTGACTATTTGAAACTGATAACGTGGGCTCTCATGAATAAAAACAAAAGAAGTGGGATGTTGATTGGACGGATGGAGGGGTAGAGGGAGACCAAAGAAAAGATGGATGGATTGTGTGAATGATGGAAAAGGGATTAAATGATGAGATGACGACTAACAGGGATGAATGGAAGAAAAGGACAGGCTGCGCCGACCACAAATAAATTGGTAAAAGGGCAGGAAGATGATGATGAAGTGGGATGCTGATGTTCGGTGACAGTCGCTTCGTCCTCCACATCTGCTGATACTTGGAGCTGACCTCAACATAGTTAGAAAAAGACTAAGAAGATGATATGAGGAGTAATTAAGTTTTATCCTCCACAGGGCGATAGTGGTGGACCGCTACAAAGCTTCCAGTACTACAAATGTTTTTACACTATTATTGGCGTGACGTCATACGGCAAGGACTGCGGTATGCTGGGCTCGGCTGGCATGTACACCAGGGTGTCGCACTACGTGCCCTGGATCGAGAGCGTCGTGTGGCCAGAGGAAACTGAAGCACGCAGGAAGAAGGACAACGAATGGCTTGACAAATGGCTTAATCCATAAATTTAAAAAAATTACAAAAAAGCACAGACATTGAATGCATTTTATTTTTTATTTGACCTAACAAATGTATAATTACTTAGTCCATCTTATCTAAGAAGTACCGTTTGACAGCCATAAAAAATTTGAAACTACTTATACAGGGTGTTTGGTGCATCGTTTGCCAAATGGAAATGGCCGATAGAAGAGGTCATTAGCTATGTCTTCAGGCCCAATAACTCATTCCTAGTCACACCAGTTTTTTTATAACAACTTTTGAAAATTTGTTTGGAAAAATTCCAGAACTCAGCATTAAACCTTAAAATTAAAAAAATCTAATTAGTATTACGTTTAAATTTCAGTTTAATTTTGATGTCTACTCTTGTATGGTTCTATGATATTCAAAATTACTTGCTAATAACACCTAGTTCCTTTTTAAAAGCATCACAAAGTTTTTTGAAAAAAATAAATTTTATTAAAGCTCAACTTCAAATTGTTGTAAAAAAATAACTAAAAGCGATTGGGATCTTCGAATTATTTTAAAATGTTCTCTAGTCTACCCCCTTTCCAACGGTATGCGATAAGCCAAAAAAAAACTTTTGTTAACTTCACTAATTTGCTAAATGTGTAAGCGAGGCACATCGTGCGGATTTTCGATATTACGGTAAGTAGCTCTAGTTTTCGCATTTAACATGCTTTAAGTAGGTAGATAGTGTTATCTGACTCTTACGTAGTTCTTATCACTTTCTTACATAGGGAACTAACTATCCTGGAGCATTTTTTTTTTTATTAATAAGTACCTAATTAATATGTGCAGTGATAGCCTAGTGATATGACCATTGGACTGCCAAGTCAAAGGTCTCAAGTTCGAATCCAAGGCACGCACCTCTGACTTTTCGAAGTCATGTGCGTATTAATAATTAATTATCACGTGCTTAAACGGTGAAGGAAAACATCGTGAGGAAACCTGCATGCCTGAGAGATTTTCTTGACGGCGTGTGAAGTCTGCCAACCCGCAGTAGGCTAGCGTGGCGGACTATAGTCTAATCCCTCTCGTACTGAGAGGAGACCCGTGCCCAGCAGTGGGACAATGTAATGGGTTAATGATGATGATGAAGTACCTAATTACCAATTTTATTAAAATTGTCCGAATCTATTGCATATGCACGCGCGACATCTTCGGAGAAAGAACTTGTTTACGCATGGGAAGTTGAAGCTAGGGCTTTTGTCACTATCAAAGCAGAAATACGTTTACGCACCACGACAGTCAAAACAAGATGTCGCGCGTGCATAAGCAATAGAGTCAGATAATTGGAACAATATTTGTAATTAGGTTCTTACTTTTTTATGGCATAACTCGGCAAACGAGCATGCAAGCTGCCTGATGGTAAGTTATGTTCACTGCCCATGGACATCTGCACAACCGAAGGAGTCGCAGATGCGTTGCCGAGCCTATTAAAGGAAAGGGGGGAGAATCCTTTTCTCCTCCCCCCCCCCCTTTCAAAGACAAAACGAGAAGGAGAAAAGAGAGATACTGAGGGAGCAATTGGGCCTCCAGCGCTTCACACTCACATGACAAAACGCAACAGTATGCATACAGCTACTTGACGTCGATATTCTGTGGGCGGGTAGTACTTCCACGGTCATGCTACTACTTACTACTACTTTTTGAGGAAAGTTTGTACGGTGGCCAGCATATCAAGCTATCACAATATGTCAAATTTTCTCAGTGATTTTGAGCTTAATCGTCAACATTTTAAGGTTTAAAATCATTTGAAGAAATTTGACTGTTATGTATAACATGATGTGCTGGCGACTGTACCATATGTAAGAAAGAGATAAGAGACTGCGTAAGATTCAGATAACACTATCTACCTACTTAAAGCATGTTTAAATGTGAAAACTAGTGCTACTTACCGTAATATCGAAAATAAGTCTGATGTGCCTCGATTACACACTTAGCAAATTAGTGAAGTTAATAACAGTTTTTTTTGGCTTATTGTATACCGTTAGAAAGGGGACAGACTAGAGAACTTTTTAAAATAATTCGAAGATCCCAATCGCTTTTAGTTATTTTTTTACAACAATTTGAAGTTGAGCTTTAATAAAATTTATCTTTTTCAAAAAACTTTGTGATGCTTTTAAAAAGGAACTAGGTGTTATTAGCAAGTAATTTTGAATATCATAGAACCTTACAAGAGTAGACATCAAAATTAAACTGAAATTTAAACGTAATACTAATAATATTTTTTTAATTTAAAGGTTTAATGCTGAGTTCTGGAATTTTTCCAAATAAATTTTCAAAAGTTGTTATAAAAAAACTGGTGTGACTAGGAATGAGTTATTGGGCCTGAAGACATAGCTAATGACCTCTTCTATCGGCCATTTCCATTTGGCAAACGATGCACCAAACACCCTGTATAAGCAAATCAGTAAGAAAACTGAAGCACGCAGGAAGAAGGACAACGAAAAGCTTAATTAAGAAAGCATTTGCTATACCTACCGATCGAATGATGGCAGAATGAGATCAGTCAACGTCCATTGAACTGTTTCTACTGTCTTCATCAAATCGATTTGGTTGAGTTCTCAAATAGTTTTATTTTTCATTTGAAGTGCAAGTTTCCTAATGAATTGACCGCATTCAAAGGTCAAAATCTAATCACTCTACATTTAGAAATAAAATAACCTAAAATCGCCTTCAAAATGATAAATATAACCAAACCGAAGGCACCATCGATTTGTGATGATAAACGCAACGTTAATGCAAAATTAGATTAGATTTTTCTTAATATAAAAACTTAGATTAAGATGTGTTTTGATTAAAACAAAACCGCGACTCTTACCGGTCGCCTACCATTTTTTTGTGGTGCAGAAATATCTCATGTTACCTGGGGAGGCAGCAGGATAATATGACAAACTCGTACCTTTTCCGTGCATTAAAACTATTTTACACCGATCTTTTGAACGGCGAGTGATAGGTATCCTCGTGTTATGACCATTGGAATGCAACAATGGTTACGATCCAATGCACACAAATCTTGTATCTTTTAGGAAATCATATTTGTATAATAAACGGTGAAGGAAAATATTGTGAGGAAAGCTGAGAGATTTTTGCTACGGCATTTGAAATCTACCAACCTGCATTAGGCTGACGTGGTGTCTTAGCATATCCCTCACATTCTGAGATGAAACCCGTGCCCTGCAGGAAATTTATGATAATAATTTTGTACGCAAGACGCAGAGAAATATTGTTGAAATATCTATGTATTTAGCAGTGTATGTACAACGTCGTTGATGATTAAGAAAGTACCTACTTAACAACGTTTTATGATGTCCGCTAATTAAAGGTTTGTAGTTGTAATATCAATATGCCACTGCAAAAGTATAGTTTGGGATTTTTTATATGTTCTGGTTCCATGACCGGGAAATATTTTAAAAACCGTAGTTTTAAAGGGTTTCTTTAAGATAGGTCTACAACTATACAATTAAGTATATCTATAAAACTACAGTAATGTTACTCGGATGATCACTAGAGGGCATTCCATTACCTTTCCAAATTTTTTTTATTTCGGAAAATTAAAAAATATGGTTCCTTCCGTTCTAGAGTTACTAACACTATCAATTATTTATTGTTTGTGTGGTTTTCCCGTTCTCATACTATATGAGGACTTTCAAACGAAGAGAAGAAGAAAGAAAAAGTTTTTATTGTTTTATTTTTAGTTTGAGAACTACGAGTATTTACCTACCGGATGAGGATGGACTACGTGTTACAGACATTAAGGGCAACAACAGAAGCGAAATGACGAATTGAGAACCTCCTCCTTTTTGAAGTCGATTGAAAAAACATATGTCAATAATTTACTTCTACGACAAAAATACGTAAAATTCCCAAAAAATTACTTTAACCGTAACACGGTTTATTTGCAATTGTGTAACAATAGAGTTGCAATATTTTCTTACACACAAACACACATGTCAAGCTAATCATGTGGGGAAAATTAATTTGAATCTAGTTTACAGTATTCCGTGGTAATAGAGACGGCGCGCGCGCACTGCGCTTTACGCATGCGCAAGAAACATGGCGGTTAATAAATATATAGTTTTAATGTGCACTTTTAGTAGTATACGCTGTATTTTGTGTCAGCTTAACCTCAGTGAAGGTAATTTCTGGAGTGGAGACAGGTCCTAGCATCTAAAGAAGATAATTCCTTTTTGTTTTTCTTGTATCGTAATGATTTGAGCTATAAAATCCACGACGTGGTAAAAAGATAAGCCAGGTTACTCTAGGAAGTGTGACTGAGGGATACATGAGAGGCAATTAATTGCATGCAGCTGAGATGAGATTTTTTTGCCGTTAATATTATTCTGACATCGAATTGAAATCATTTTTTCTTATTATGTATCTATACTCATGTTATAAACATATATGTCGTGATAACCTAGTGGTATGACCAGTGGACTGCCAAGTGAAAGGTCTCGAGTTCAAATCCAAGGCACGCACCTCTGACTTTTCGAAGTCATGTGCGGATTTATTTGATGAAGGAAAACATTGTGAGGAAACCTGCTTGCCTGAGAAATTTTCTTGACGGCGTGTGAAGTCTGACAACCCGCAGTAGGCTAGCGTGGTGGACTATAGCCTAATCCAACTCATTATGAGAGGAGACCCGTGCCTAACAGTGGGACAGTATATATATATATGGGTTAATGATGACTAAGCTAAATGCTTGTATTACGAGTGGGTCGACATCGGATGAGTTTCGAACCAGCAACCACATGATCGCAAAGTCCAACACCCTAGCCATTAGGCTACCGCCGCTTAAATGACAAAGATGAAAAAGACTTGGGCAGGAGGATAATAATGACTTGTGGAAGCGTGAGGAAAAAATTTTTCTTAAAATATGATTGCTCACATATTTTTTTCAGCCAGGCCAGTTATCCACAACGTTAGAGATTCGTAGAAAATATCATTCTTTCATCTCTCACACAGTTCAAATGACAGACAGTGATGTCACGTGTTTCGTGATATCACTTCTCGTCATGAGAGATGTGACTTTTATAGACATTTTCGCTCAACTTAACCAGCTGACATGTCATTTATGGTGCGATAGATATCGGTTTGAGGTTGAACAGTCGGTAAAGTAAAAATTTACCCTAGGGCACACACAATATAATGGAGCGGTGGCGGCCGATTGATGTGTCAGTGCCCAGTGGCGTTCTGTAGTTTCTGCCTACCCCTATGGGAAAAAGGCGTGAGTGTATGTATGTATGTAATATGCAAAAACCAAAAATTGGAAGACATGTGACATCAGCCCGCGTGGTGGATAAGAGCCCACTTCCTCTTACCGAGAGGATCTGTATCCCAGCTGTGGGAACATTATAGGCTAATTATGTATGTAGATACGCAGTTAATGAGGTTTACAATATTGTAGTATTGTGATGAAACTTCATAATTACAGACTCTCCTTGCATCGGCAACAATCTAACCAGCGGCACTTGTGTAAGCCTATTCAGATGCGGCTCGGCTGTCCTGACATACCTCTATGTAAGTAAACATATACTCTGATTCATAGGCAATGTTTAACAACACACCAAAGACCATTTCTTCAAATGTATCATCAATCGTCTCTTTATCTTCCATCCTCCTGCTTTGGTCTCAATTTCTTTAGAGTATGATCTCTGCATCCCTTTCAACCAATATCATTATTCTCTCCTTTTACAATCATATCTTCCACAATCCCTTTCGTCTTTTCTTATGGCTCCCTTCAAACTTCCATATCATTCATATCATATCCATAATCTTTTTTTTTACCGGATTACCCGGCAAACGATCAGGCGAGCTACCTGATGGTAGATAGTCATCGTCGCTCATGAACAGCTGCAATACCAAAGGAGTTGCAGATGCATTGCTGATCCAAGGAAAAGGGAGGAGAAGGAGAAAGGAGAAGGGAGGGGACTTAAGGAGGAATTGGGCCTCCGGCGCTCCAAACTCACCGTACGAAACGCAACAGTATACATACTGCTACTTTACGTCAATATTCTGTGGGAGGGTCGTAATTACTTGCGATTTTAGTCGATATGAGTTCTAGTAACTTGCCACCTCCCAAGGTATCAGATGATTCACGATAATCTTCCGCATCCCCAAAAAAGGGTCAGTACGACTACGCAGTTTTTTTTAAAGCAAAAGCGTTGTAACGTTCTGTGGATGCATGACTGTCGCTAATGAAGTTTACCATTTCCAATCGATATAAAGGGACACGTGAGAGAATCGGTAATGATCTCAGCGTTATTTTCGTCACGCTAACTAAGGTAGTCTGGCGTCGTTATGAAGGTTATTTATGATGTTGTTAAACAAAACCGTGACTTCGCCAATGATATGAAAGATTACCACGAGTATATCTAAATAATAAGGTGCATATCTAATTCACTTTGCTGCACCATCCATAATCAGCCTATTAGACACTAAATAAAAAAAATATCCTCAGGCAGTGTTCGAACCTGGGCCCCTCAGTTTTTGCTTTAAAGATATTAAGCATTCATTAATGCTAAGTATAATAAAAAATAACTTGAAAAGACATGGCTTAAGTATAGCATAAATAAATTTAAAATTTAAAAAATCCCCGACTGGCATTATATCTCGACCGATTTTCATCAAACATAGCTAAGAACACTCCCGACTAATTCACCTTTCACACAAAAAAAACTAAATCAAAATCGGTTCATCCGTTCGGGAGTTCTACGATGCCACAGAAAGACACACACACACACACACACACACACAGAGACACGTCAAACTTATAACACCCAGGCTTTTTTGCGTCGAGGTTAAAAATCTTTCACTAAACTCTGAGACCTGTCATTATTTCCTGTAACTCACACTCTACTCTGTGGTGTACAAATTGACCATAGTTTTCACATACGACAAAGTGTACCTACCTATAGTTAACTAAACATCAAATTAATATACGTAATTTGCACTGAAGCGTACAATATTTAAAGCGTGAATAACGACTGAGTGGTGTTCTCGTATGCTGAGTAACAAATTATTTCTAATGAAACAGGCAAAATTGATTTTGGCTTGGAAAGAAAGAAAAGACTTAATTAAGGCTTATTCACTGAAACGATTTTATCTTTTATTCAACTCATTAATATTCATCGTAGCCTTTTCCTAACTCAATCTAGTCGCGGAGGAATGAAACGTCACTACCGTAACCTTAACAAAAAATTTAGGGGCGAATAGCCCGCCATGGGTAGAGTCCGACACACCCTGTCGCCTTCCTTGGGTGACGGAAGTCCATGAGGATTCTACAGGAGATAAAAAAGGGACCTGGTCCAACAAGATGCAGTTATCTGCATTTTACAGGAAGTGTCTACCATCTGACGTTTCAGACCCGAAAAAGACTCAACATATAAAAAATCACAGACAGTTAGATTCATGTTTGTGTAAAAAATCTTAGTTAAGCTTCTCTTGTTAAAGGAATTATATTCTTATTTGCAGCGTAATGCAGGGTTTGTGGAGGATACGCAGCTTCCGCCGCTGCCTGAGATCTGCTCGCAAAAGAACGATGAACCTGTGGTCTGCTGCACCGACTGCGTGCTCAGTAAACGTGATGAGTAAGTCCTTTATTTATTTATTTATATCTTTATTGTACATCAAAAATAATAAGATAGACGGGACATAACCTATAAACATACAGTGGGCGGCCTTATCGCGATCAGCAATCTCTTCCAGGCCACCTTGTCATCGTCTTTCATCAGGCTATACTAGGCGACTCAGTCTATTACTACTTCGAGTAGGTTATGAAGCATGGCCTTGGAATCCAATGATAGTCATTTCGTCAAGACCTAATATGGTCTTGACGAATGTCATGAATCCCATATCCATAGCCATAGTGCAAAATTTTGCAAATGCTTCGCAAAGGTTTTATTCGATACGAATCTGACACACCCTTCTGCTCTCCAGTGGACAAACGATCTATAAAAAAGTTTGTAATATAACGTTCAAATCTAATCGAAATGATATTAATTACTGAAAGACCGATACATTTCCTTTCGTTGGTTGATTCGTTAAATTGAACTTGTCTACAGGCCCAGCTCGCGGGAACTGCTTGCATAGAAAACGTAATCAGCAAGATTTTTAAATCGCTTAGAAGCTTGTGGTCTATATCATCGACATATATGTCCTACTTGTGGTCTATATTATCTTGCATGTGGAATGTGACAAGTCAGTCCCTTGTCATCTCATCTCATTTCATCTCGGGCTATACGACGAATTTGACAAGAAACTTTGTAAAAGATGACCATCACTAAGCATTTGTATTTTCACTCACGAGTTGACTGAGTTGTCTTGTAGTTTCTTATCGTGCATAGTATTATTGCCATTGCTCGTGTAAGCCGGTGCACCGTCTCAAATGTTACTGATAACATTTTAGAAACGGAGGAGGTTTGCTACAATTATAATGAAATGCTCGAGTTACTTCGATGACATAATATAATGTGTGTGCTGGCTAACATGTAGCAATGAAAAATGACTTATGTATGTACTCTTAGATATATTAAAATACTGTCTCTCTCTCTCTCATAATGCCTCACCGGCTAGCGAAGGTTTGCAGTCAATTTAGCATACTCATTTCTAACTCTAGCGAGTCACGTCCACTCCCTGATGTTACGTAGCCATGGCTTCTTTCTCCGACGAACACGTATTCCTAAAATACTGTTTACTAATGTAAATAGTAACGCCTTAGTAAATTAACAGGCAGAAATGTGTTGCTGGGAAATTTGTTGCGCCGCTTCTTCTAAAACACTAGGAGGCCGTAATTGAATAAATGATTTTGTCAACCTCGTTTTTTTTAATGTAATTTAAATCTGCGTTTCAGTTTCGAACTCTCTGCCATCGCACCTTATGGAATTCTAGTCAGCAGGCGTGGTCCCTTAGCTTGGCAAAGTAAGTTATGTCATAATATTTTCAAAATTAGATAGATGTACATTGTCTCTAGTGTTCTTTGGTTTAGCGGTTACGAATTTTGTTGCTGCTAACAAGAGATTTTAATATTTTTCAAAATTATTTCTCATATATTACATTACTACTGGGATTATTTTGTAAATACGTTTTTTTTAATTACAGAATGTCTAGATTTTTTCCAAAGATTGCCATATTCATGTCGAGGAAAAGGTGATGTTCAACTCACGAGGTCATGGAGAGAGGAGCAACAGTGCCATAACGTAAGCTTGAAAGTGACACTAGCTGTGGGTAGTGAGGATCATCAACACTGGAAGTTCCCACATCTGGTATAAACTTGGATTATTTTATCAAGAAGCTCAATATAATTAAAAAACTGCAGAAGTATTTCTACTGTTCGAACCGGCCGGCCCGGCCTACTACCGGTTGAAAAAATACTAAAAATGTAATGTTGGTCTAGTGTGGATAAGCAGATTCGACAGGCAGGTTTTACCATGATATGATATATTTTATGATGATGATATTTTAGTTCAGAAAATGATCTTTTCCACTCAAAAAACTTGATAACCTATTTCTTCTGAAATACATTGAATACTTAGTACGATTGCAGACTGTAATGACGTGTGTTGGGTGTCAATTGATACACAAGTGACTGCGTTGAATATCGGTATAATAATGCATCTCTTACAAGCTAAGGTACAATATATAGGGTGGAGGCGCGTCACACACTACACCTCCCCCGTTTTTTAAAGAAAAAAAAAAATAGAACATTAGATATATTTTTTTTGTACATACGAAAATACATATAAGATTATACATTACATACATATTATATAAAATAGGTATACAATTTGCAAACATTTTTTTTTTAAATTTCTTTCATAGAAAATTTAATGAATACAAAACCAAAATATAAATAGATAAACTGTGACAAAACTATATAAACTGAAACAAAACTATACCTAATCTGTATCAACTTTATATCTTTTTTTTTTAACATAGATACTAATTACTTCCCTATCATAACTTTCTTATACTTATTTGTTACGTCTAATCTAAAGTAGTTATATATCTATTTTACTCAATATCTTATCTAATGCACTGTTGACAATAATAATTTCTTTTTTTTTATATAACACAATATTATGTAAGTTGTATTTTTTATTTATTTCATTCTGTTATTTATTTTAAACGATACTTCCTTCATTTCTTTATTCATATTTATAACAACAATCAATCAATATCTACGATTAAACGTCTTCTCTTTTTTTTTTCTTCATACAAACAATTCTTTACTTATTATAACTTCTTTCATATACTTATCTCCCATTTTACATATTTCATTCAAGATACACATTTCATTTAATCTTAGAGCCGTTGCTCATTTCATTAATATATATTTTTATCGTAACGAGGTACATTTCATTTCATTTTCAAGTCGACTTTTATCATGTATCATTATTCTTTAATTATAAGGACCCAGATTTAAGACTTTATAGACACCAACTGTTTTCACGGAGGAAGGCTCGTTCACTGCCATGATCAAACTGAAGGAACTGGACCTTAGTACCTCTCTACTGTGTATCATATTTTTTATATCAATCCTACCAAAACAATCTTACAATACACATTCAACTGAATAATTTGGTCTAAAAGTTCTCCGTCACTTTTCGGGTGATCAGTCCGATGGTACCTGTGCCGGAGTCTTATGTACCAAACGATTCCCTGCTATAATTAAACTTTCTTGCAAACGAAAACATCTTTCATATATTCACTTCTCAAAATCCTACAACCAATATTAGACACCTATCTGTTATTCCTATCCTACCATCTTTAAAATAGAAAAGTAACTAAATGACACTCTATTTAAACTATAGGTGTCAAAAGATTTTAATACAATTCTTATTTCATCAAATCTAAAACAATACGATCATCATTTCATAATAACTGGCTCAGTATATTTAGTACACCAAATACAAAACATTCCCATAAATAGAACATAAATTTAAACAGAATATTATAATGCGATACTGATTATGACACCTAAGAATGCAGAGCTTGCATACAAGGAATAAGCGCACACCTGGCTATCGTGAGAATGAAATATAACACAAAGTTTTACAAACATGTTCAAATTACTGATTAATTAACAAATTACATGTTGTAATGATATTTTACAAAGAAATATTGAAATAACAAAGAAATATTTAAAAATATGTAGTATCTAAACCAATGATTATGCAACTACTTATTTACTTAATTTACAAAAAAAAGAGTATTTAAATTCAAAACATCAAATTTTACCATTACTTTAATTAAAACAAGCATAGTTGCTAGCTATAATATTTAAAAAGTTAATGAGTCATTCGTTTAGGGACGAAATTTGAGCTGTAGAGGAGCTCGGACGCAAGAATCTATGTACTTACTTACTTGAAAAAATAGTCACAGATTTTTAACAAAATAAAAACCGAATATAATATACCAAAAGCTCCTTTTTTTTTTGAACTAGGACCTATATCTTTGTCAACAGGCATATTATTCACTTAAAGTACTTACAGTATTACCTATTGAAAATTATTACCTAGAAACATTAAGTACCTACATACCTAGTTAAATCTAATAAAATGTCCGCGGCATTATAATTAGGGTTACATTTTTTAAAATAGTTCACTTCACGCACTGTTCACATCACTCGTAATACACACTTTTTACTTTTTTTTTTTTTTTTTTCACTATCACAAGTTGAGCCGAGTGGCCACCATGCCACTTTCGCTGCACCCAGGCCGCAGAAGGATATTGCTGCCGCCACATCGCCAAATGTCGTGGCACCTGGCCTTACGTGGAAACATTGGCACCATAGTTTCTCTGATGTCTCCTTATTTCGACGATTATAAAACTCTCCATTCACATAATATTCAAATTTCAATTGGCCATTTCCAAAAAAATAATTTTGTCGCACCAATTTAATACCGCATATTTATACCGCGCAGCGCTGCCCGTATAGGCAGCACTGGCAGGGTCGCCATGTAATGACGTGTGTTGGGTGTCAATTGATACACAAGTGACTGCGTTGAATATCGGTATAATAATGCATCTCTTACAAGCTAAGGTACAATATATAGGGTGGAGGCGCGTCACACACTACAGACATATTAATTATAGTTTTTCACATTTTCGACACTCAGCCGCTTTATTAATAAATTCACGCATGGCATATGAAGACATGTAAAATATTTGTGATTGGGCAAAAATGACCGGAATATTGGCCCGAGAGTTGTACCCTGAGGTACACCTAAGCTTCAAGATATAAAGAAAAAAATACTCATACCGCATTATATATTATATCTGCTGTTTATTTCCAAAAAATACCGGTAGTGATGTGTTACACTGCGTACCTTTATTCGCATAGCGTTTGCCTAATCATCGTTATTATCAGTAATCGTATCTTATGAGGTGTAAAAGGCCTATGTTAAACCTAAAAATAAATTCGTTGAGATAACCTATTACTTTACATTCAACTCTGTATTACTTCCTTCACCTTCAACCTAAAAACTACAATATTTGACTAAATATAAAACTCGTGTAATCTTAACCTTTCAGGCTTTGCTTGGATATGGCGATAAAGTAGATTCAGCTCAGTGGCTTTGCGAGGGTACTGTGATAAGCGAGAGGTTCATACTCACAGCGGCGCACTGCACTAATGCCGGTATATTGTAAGTCTATTTAAAACTCTGTCTCTCAACTACTCTTGCAAGAACTGGTCGCAATCGTTTTTTCTTATTCCAATGCTTCCAAAACTTTTTAACAGCGTTTGGCGTAACATTTTTCCTGGAGTGATTTAGTATTTTGACTAAAAATTGTATTACAAATACTTGTTTACAAAAGGATCTATCTATTTATATGTACTTCTTCTTCAGTATCTATAGGTAATGCACAGACATTAGCCTGTTACAATTTTATTATACGTATACATATAAATAAAAAAAATGTGCAATATAGAAATTTAAAAATAATTTTCAGCGGTAACGTTGCGTTTGCTGCCCTTGGATTACAGAGCCGTGTTGATCCTGAAAAATACTGGAAGATTTACAATATCAAGAGGATTGTGAACCATCCTGAATACAATGAACCTTCACGGTACCACGATATTGCACTCTTGGAGACAGACACAGAGTAAGTATTCATTCACTTGAACATTGTGGACGATTGATTGAATAATTTCTAGTTTTTAAACCGTAGTTCTAATTTTATATCCTTTTAATCCATTCAATTTTTTTTGTAAGTAACTTTGTTAGTAACTAACTCATTGTAGTTAGTAGCTAACTCATATTTTATGTACCATAATTATGACATTTTTTCTATTATTGTTAGTTTAATTGCAATATTTTAATTTAGTTGTGTAATAATGGTCTCCTGTAAGTGAAGGAGTACACTTACACTTATCACATACCTTTGAGTTTTTTTAGATAGAGTTCTTTATATCTTTCGTTGGTGATCTTGAATAAATAATATAAATAAATACTACAATAATAATGTCCCAGAATACATTTTGATAACGACATTCTACCTGCATGTCTGGATGTTGGAATCCATGATGTGTCCTTGGCTGAGGCAGCTGGCATGCCGAAAACAGGCGACAATAATACCCAAACAGAAGAATTGGAAATGGTAAGAATCTACTAAGATAATTAAGAGGTGATAGCTTAGTTCGAATCCAAGGCAAACCTCTATTTGAAGTTATTGTCGTAATGATAATTCATTATCACGCGCTCTGACATTTCGAAGTCATGCGCGTATCAATAATTAATTTCGGTGAAGGAAAACATTGTGAGGAAAACATGCATGAAAGATTTTCTTGACGGTGTGTGAAGCAGTAGCCAAGCGTGATGGACTGTAGCCTAATCCTTCTCGTGCTGAGCCCTATTCCTCGTGGAATAATGTTATGACGACGAACAGGAAATTCAATTGAATATTGGGTCTTTTGTGTTCGCCTGTTTATTCTTAGCACATACCATCACGCCTGTATTCCCCGAAGGGTTAGGCAGAGGTGCACTTAATGTACACCCACAGTTCGCCGGTATGTTTGGGTCCCATGTAATAGGGGGCGAGCCTATTGACATTCACCGGGCACAACTCCAGACTCCGAGCTGCTACTGAGAATTTCATAGAAAAACTCCATAACACTTTGCTCGACCTGGGGATCGAACCCAAGACCTCTAGCGTAGCAGTCGCGATTGGGACCACTAGACCAACGAGGCAGTATTCTTAGCACTGACATAAAAACTCTATACCAACATTCGTTTTGCGGGAAAGCAACAGGGCATACTTCCTTCGAACCTCTCAAATCACAACAACAATATTTAATCTTTATTAACCGATTTAAGGATACTTTTAGAATAAGAAAGAAAGAAAGAAAGAAAGGTTTAGAAAGAAAGGTTTATTTAGCCAACAGCACAGGAGACAGTACATACAGTTTGTACATTACATACGTTTTTAATTAATATATCAGTTACAGATATACAGATTACAGATTTATAATAGTCGTACGAAAAGGCAATGTTTGAATGTCTCACGGCTGGGCCAAAAAGGTGCCCAGATCAGCTTAATGTCAAGAGGATAACCTACCTACTTGACGCTGGTTTTCATCTGAGACCTGTGCAAATGCTCCACGGATGTCAAATAGTGGATGCGGTACTCGTCATGTGTGTATAGTGTGTATGTGTGTGTGTGTAGTGTGTTTTTGTGTGTTATTAACTTCAAATTATGGTCGTTGTATTACTTAATTTTATAACGTATTAAAATACTTATCAATAGAATAGAACAGAATAATACTAATAATACTCATTTAATTATATAAAAGAACAAGCGCTTCGGGGTTTGATACAACCTATTTGATCATACATATATGATCATACATATAATTTACTTAAGGATTGCAATTACTTATATGATTATTGACAAATTAATATTCACGTTACCCAATCCACACTGTGCATTAATGAGGTACTGCCGTATTTTTTTTTTAAATGTGGTTAAAGTATTTATCTGTCGCAGTGGGGGTGGTAGGTTATTCCAAATCTTAGATGCTGCATACCGAAAACTGCCTCTAAATGCTTCAGACTTGTGGGTCGGAATAGAGAGTTGCTGTGCGCACCGCCTAGCCTCACATTCCCTCAGTCGTGTAACCCATCTGAGTTTTACGTACAGATAAGATGGTTCCTTGTGTTTTATCACACCAAAAAGAAGGCAGGCCAAGTGTAATTTACGGCGCAATTTCATTTTGAGCATAGCGTGTTTATTTAAAATAGGTGTAACATGGCTCCGAGGGGGGACTGAGAAGCAAAAACGTGCACAAGCGTTCTGGACCCTTTGAATGAGACGATCGGTCCTTGCTAACAGACGCGGTCCGTATACAGTGTCTGCATAGTTGAGTTTGGATAGCACCAATGATTCAATGAGTTGTATACGGAGTTCTTCTGACAAATAAGGTCTCATTCTGTATAAAATTTTTAGACGATAGAAACAGTTTCTAACTGAGTCTAATATGTGTGATTCAAATCTGAGTCCACTATCAATGCATAATCCAAGATTGCGCACTTCATTTACTCTTTCAATTGGCTGTCCCATGAGAGTTAAATTGGGAGTATGTGATACTCTGCTTATCTGAAGCTTAGAACCCAGAAGCATAAACTTTGTCTTCATTGGGTTAAGTACTAGACAATTTTTTGTAGACCATTCCGATATCCTATTCAAGTCATCATTCAGATCATTTAGAGCGGTTTCATACATTTCAGGTCTAAATGAGATGTAAAGTTGGACATCGTCTGCATAAATATGATAATTGCAATTATGTACGCAACTTACCAAGTCAGCACAGTACAGAATGAACAAAATCGGACCAAGAATGGATCCCTGTGGGACACCTCGGTTTACAGAGGCCAGATCAGAAACGAGACTACTGCCGTTGCTCAATTGCAATTCTACGAACTGCTCTCTGTGACTGAGGTAGCTATGGAACCATTCACGCGTCGCTCGATCGAATCCATAATATTGCATCTTAGACAAAAGCAGAGAAATATCAATACCATCAAAAGCCCGAGAAAAATCGAGTAGCACGAGAAGTGTACACATTCCCTTATCTTGGGCACATAGAATGTTATCTGTGACATCCAAAAGCGCTGTTGACGTACTATGCCGCTTTCTAAAACCTGATTGTAAGGCAGGAAAGACAGAGTTTTTCTCTAAATAGTCAGTTAATTGTTCACAAACAACTTTTTCTATTATCTTTGAAAGACAGGGGAGAATACTAATGGGCCGAAGGTCTAGAGCTGTAGAAGGATTCGTTTTTTTGGGCAACGGTCTAACGACCGCTTTTTTCCATGTGTCAGGAAAAACTGAAGTTTCAATGGAGTGATTTATTATATGAGTTATAGCTGGGAGAATCTGGGGTAAGCACATGGTCAACATCCTGAGACATATACCATCAGATCCTTCGGCATTCGACTTTAGTCCTTGCAAATGACGTGCAATAATTTGTTGATCCACAGGCATAATTTTAAAAGTATTTTTACTAAAATTATGATACTCATAAAGGGTCAGAAGCGAAATAGTGGGTCGTGTATTGCCGGGGACCTTAAGAAATTCACTGTTTATAGAATTGGGGTCTGTGAAATGAGATGGGAGGTCTTTTCTCTGCTTAGTCGAATATAAATCACTCTTAATTTTTTTCCACAACGACTTGGGATCTCCAATTTTATTATTTATATTGAATTTGAAATAGGCACGTTTCTCACTATCAATCGCAGATATTACAAGTGATTTTAATTCTTTATAGTACTGCTTTTTCTTATCGGACTTGGTACCTCCGTAAGTTGTTAATGCGTTGTCGCGTAATTGCATCATAGTTTTAACCGTGTCTGTAATCCACGGATAAGATCGCTCTTTTATCAGGCATGTTTTAACAGGCGCGTGAGCATCGAACACTGACAGCAAGCGGTGGTTGAACGCATTTACCATTACATTTACATTATCAAGCGACGATATATTTTCCCAGTTTAGTGCTGCGAGGTCGGAGTGGAAACTCTTCATACATATATTATTTAAGGGCCTATATTTGATTAAAAATGGTTTGACATATTCCCTTTCTATCCTAAATTGACACACGATAAGGCAATGGCCATGCATGGATGCAAAAGGCTCCACGTTAATAGACCTTACTTTTAGATCTGAGCAGACCAAATCAATTAGTGTCGCACTGCTGTCCGTATAGTGTGTCGGCGAAGTAACCATTTGAGTTAAACAAAGATAACGTAGGAAATCGTAAACTTTTTTGCTCTTGCACTCGTTATTTAAAAGAAGATTAACATTAAAATCACCCATTAATAAGAGATGATCGCATTTTCCTAACGTGCTTACGGTGTCTGTAATAGCATCGAGAAACAAGTCAAGGTCAAGCCAAGGCGGACGGTAAGCAGTTCCGACTGCTATTTTCCTACCATTCAACGTAAGCGTAAGCCACATTTGTTCTACCGATTCGTACCGGCTATCAACAGGGTACGACCAAGTACGCGCACTCAAGCCCCGTCTAAGATAGAAACCAACACCCCCACCACGGCCAGAGCAGACGCTCGCCGGCCGAGGCGTGTGACGCAGCCGGTATTCGGGCACAGTTGGCGCTCGCCCGCCTTCACCCGGTCGCAACCACGTCTCATTTATTGCGACTATGTCAAAATCATGATGTTCAAATATTGAGACAAACTCATCATGGTTTGTACCAAGTGATCCCGCGTTAAGGAAACCAACCTTTAAGTACTTGTCCTTCTTAGGCATGGGTAATGATTAAGAACTTATTAAATTTATCATTATAATTTATAATAGATATAGGAATGTAAAGATATAGATAAGTATACGCTGTAAATAAATAATGTTGTTTGGGATTGTATACTGTTCGCGTTAAACGTTTGTAAATAGTTGTATAGAATATCTTTGATCGTGTAAGTTGAGGATGTGTAAGTAGTGGATAAATAAAATATTTCGATTACACATAACGAAATTTAGGCAAAATGGATTATTAATCACCGTGAGGCACACACAAAATGAATACAAAAACAAAAGGATAACATAAAAACTAATTAGCAACCTACTGCTATTTAACACATAAATAAGTTGTACCGTTATGTTTTCTTATGTGACAATATACACACCCACACCAATGAGGTAAAATTAACTTAAAGTTCAAATAACAAAACATTAAAAAATTTTGTCAATGTCTTTCTCGCAGCGAATACGCTCGGCTTTCAGACCGTCTTCTTTACGTGCTAGGATTTTCCCTTCCTTGGTCCACACATACCTCCATTTGTGAAGATTGCCAGCCTGGCGGGCGCGATAGAACAGCTGGCGGTTAGCTCGGGTAAGCCGCTCGTTGATATATATACGATTTGCTGGGCCCTTCACCTCAAGGTCGGTTGAGTTGAGATCGCGGCGCACCCGGGCCGCGCGGAGTACTTGCTCGCATGTCACGCGTCGAGCGAAGCGCACAGATATACATCGCGGCCGCTGCGTGGCGGGGACAGCAGACGAGGATATGTCGCTGTCGGCCGCCTCAGTTCTATTACGGAATGTTGATCCGACACGCTCGGCGTGGACTATATCCCTATCCTCTAACTGGATGCCCAATTTGATAGAAAGCACTTTGATGAGATGCGTAACACTCTCATCTTTCCTTTCTGGTACGCCTGCTATATCCACGTCGTTAAGTAATAATTCCTGGTCACGTTCATTGATCTGACACTTAAGCTCGGCTATGGTGTCCTCAAGGGGGTCCAGGTTAGTGGGGACAAGTTTTTCAAATTTTTCCTCAAGTAAATTTATTTTACTTTCTATTTGGGTGATGGAGTGACCGTGCGATTCAATTTGAGTCTTAAAACCGGACACCTCTTCGCGATAGTCCCTGACTTCCACTCTTAAAGCACATATTTCTTTACGGATGAAGCGAATTTCGCTAGCTAGATTTGAAGGTTCCTGAGCTTGATTGGTTTCCAGTGATATCGTCGGCATTTCACCCGTATAAGTTCCTGTATTCGATATGCAGTCTGCATCCAAACCTTTTACGGGTGTCGCTGAGTTGTCTTCCCGGGGTATTTTAACCTTACAGCCGGGACATATCCACGACGCCTTAACACCGACTGATTCGGGAATATTAACACAGTCCCTGTGAAACATCGCTTGGCACTTAGAGCAGCGCATACAATTGATATTAGTTAGGAATTTCCCACAGCCTCCGCATTTAGCCATGTTGAACAGTAGTTTAGATGTTTGTTTATAATAATGTTTTTCTATGCCGGCGACAGATGGCACTAGGTAGACAAAATGTTATTAACCGCGCAAGGGCAACACTACCTTGTAAAGGAGCCAGCACAACAGGTTTCGTTATCACAGTTCACGCTTATATAATCAGATGGCGCTGTTCGTAATAATGGATTTTATGGGGTTCTGACTTTGCCTATGGTGTGTAAGGTTTATCACATGCACTCGGTACTATAGATATAAGGATCGACCCACACTTCCCACACAGGCACTGTTAAGCTTGCACCAATAATTAGTTCAACTTATATTTTTTAAAACAGGGTAGGTAGATCTGTAGTCCAATTTTCAATTGTTTTTATTTAATGATATTTACTTAATTAGAGTTCACTGGCACTGTACTGTACAATATGTTCTGTACTACACTGTGAGTAAGTTGTTATCACTAAAAGCTGTAATATTAACTATTAACTTTATTTAAAATTACGTAAAAGATATGAACACTCGCTACCACTTTGACATCCGTGACGTCACCTATTCGAATGATACGAATGATATTATTTTTTTCAGGTATATATGGACATGTTAAATGGAATTGAATGTATGAAAGCCTACAAGCCGAAAAATTATTTGATACACGGTTACGACAACAAGACGCAGACGTGCTACGTAGCACGGAATCACACTGAAGACACATGCAAGGTAATGTCTTACAAGGTTATTCAAAAAAATATTTTACTGACCGCCATATTGGAGTTAGAATGACAACACTTAGCTCACCATGCATTGTCATCCAAACTAAATGTATATGCAAAATGGCGGCTCAATCGGTTGAGGATAACTACTTTAAAATTAATTTACAAAATTTAAGTATAACAATGTCTCTCAGATGACTCTTATTGGGACAATAAGATGACTCGGAGTTTGGAATTCTGTCCCGTTATTGGCAATAGGCTCGCCACCTATTACATGTGACCTAAAGATAACGGCGAACTGTGGGTGTACATGAGTACCTACGTCTCTGCCTAACCCTTCAGGGAATACAGGCGGTATGTTTATATGAATTGCTGTCTTTTTTTAGCGTATTGCTGGTAGTCCTTTGCAAATAGACCAATTCAAATGTCAGTATACAGTGGTTGGAGTGACATCATTTAAAAAGGAATGTGGGGCACCAGGCGTAGCCGATATTTACACTAGAGTAGTGCATTATATACCTTGGGTCGAGAGCATCGTGTGGCCCGAAGAAGTTGGAACAATTTTGTAACAAATGTTTAATAATATAGCTTATAAAATAATTTCCTCGTTAGTTTTACTAATAGTACCGCCCTCGTTGCATATAGCTGCGCGTCAAAAATAGCCGAAATTATTTATAGTAAGAATCCCCATTAGTCTATTGGTCCCAATCACGACTGCTACGCTAGAGGTCTTGGGTTCGATCCCCAGGTCGAGCAATAAGTTTCAATAGCAGCTTGGAGTCTGGATTTGTGCCCGGTTAGTGGCAATAGGCTCGCCCCCTATTACATAGGACCTAAACATACCGGCGAAGTGTGGGTGTACATTAGTACACCTCTGCCTAACCCTTCGGGGAATACAGGCGAGATGGTATGTAAGAATAGTTGATTATGCAATTATTTAAATAGTGATAATAAAATTGATTTTTCTCGCTTAGTTAGTCTATTGGGTTTTTCGCACAATGCAAGGCGAGCCTATTAGAGTTTGCAACCCGGTATGTTTGTAAACCCGGCCCGGCCCGGTCACATTCGGCGCCAACCCGAAGTTGTCCAAGCGCCTCCCAGGTTGGAGTGTTAGCGATGAAACCTTGAAAATTTTCTATATATGAATGGAAAAAGACAATAATTCAAGGTTAATATTTATTTCAAACTGGCTTATGGACAATTATCACAATGATCAGTCTCACTCAAGTCTCAAAATCACACTTAAATCAGTATTGATTACTTTTACTTAGGGACGGAAAAGTAAAATTTGTATTAAATCTCAATAAGTTATGCAAAGAATTCAACCTTGATCCATTTGTCATAAAAAGCTGTACGGCAAGAAAGATGCTCAACCTTAAGTTTTTTGATAATTAAGTATTAAGCATAATTTGTAGTTGTCCTGCTTAAGTGTCCCTTAAGTTTTTTGATTTTAAAGTTTGTCACTAACCGTGAAAACCTGTAATTGGCTTTATGACACATATTGTTCTGTTTTACTCCATTGTATAGCTGTTGGTTTTCCAAAATAATAATAAATAAATAATAAATAATAAATTAGTTTTTTTTTATCACAGATAGGCTTGCGCTTGACCACAACTTGCCTGATGTTAAGCAACGAAGTGGTCTACGGTGGAGCGCACTTGTCTAAAAGAACGTATTCACTCTCTTCTTGAAGACACCCAAATTGTAGGTCTCGGGGAAAAAAGATTCCGGCAGCGAGTTCCACAATAGAGCAGAAGTTACGCACTATAAATGTAGAGGCAAAACGCTTAGTGCGAGATTTAGGCACTTCCACCACGCAGCGGCGATGCCTTGCCGTAGCTCTATTCGTCCGATAGTCCGATAGGAACGGGGATGGTGGAACTATTTCATGTAGTTCCGAAGCACACTCCGAAATGTAACCGGTAAAAGACAGAAAGACATGCAACTTTGCGCCGATGCTCAAGGCTTTGCAGTTGCATTACACAGTGCGTCATTGCCGATTAGCTTCTTGGCTCTCTTCTCAATGAGACTCCAACGCCCCACTCTGGTATGGAGCCAATCTGTCCCAAAGGTGCGAACAGTACTCCATGCATGACTGAACCTGTGCTTGGTACATTGACAGCAACTGTTCCAGCGTGTAGTATTTGTAATTATTCATTTCTAATAAGTTTAAACAAGCAGGTCTTTCTTTCTCTTTGCTCGTTATAGTGTCTATTTGATAATATAGTATTAAAATAAGAAACTAATAACGCAGCTTAAAGTACTAAAAATGTCATTACAACTTGGATTAGATAGATAAACTTTGGTAGCTTTGCTATAAACAAAACAAATTCTTGTATGCTAAAAGTAAAGTATTATGTTTTTTCTTAAACTTTGGCTATTAAAACTAGTGAGTGTTACTATTACTAATTGAGCAAATAGCGAAATCTTATAGGCTAGGCTGTACTGTAACTGTAAACAACCAAATTTGTATAGTCTTAACTAACAAAATGTTACGTAAAATTGGTTACCGGGTCCGGTGAGCGGGCCCGGTAAGAATGGCCGGGCCCGGTCCGGCCGGGCCTGGTTTGCAATCTCTAAAGCCTATACTGGTTTTGTATAGTTTGATATGTAGCCGTGCCTACTAGAAGTCGTGAATTTCTCATAAGCCCAGTCAAATAGGTAATTGATAGCAAATACATTTAAGTTCATATACCAATTTATTTCCAAATACATACATAACGTAAATTTGTACTTAAAAAGTTGTACATAAATGTTATTAAGGATAACGGGGATACGCCTCACCCTTATAGGGTGAAAAACTATGGTCCCTCTGACTACGACTCTCGACGTTGGTTTGTAGGCCCCTCAAACCATCATTATCATAGACGGTGCTGTCATACAACCTATCGGTGTAGGCCGGAGTGACGGAGCTGTAGTAACCAGCGGGTTGCCGGGCACTCAAATGCATCGCGGGGGAAGAATTTTCCTCTTCAACGCTTCCAGATGTATCAGATGGATATCTTTTCCTGGCCAAATAACCACCTATGGAACTTCCCGCAGATGCAGACATGAGACCACCCAGGCCCAAGACACCATGGCTGCTAAAGCCCTTACTAAAACCCCCAAACCCCATGCCTTCATTAAAGCCCAATTTAAGGCCTCCGAATATACCCCCTCCTCCACCCCCGCCACCGTTAACATGTAATACTTTGTTGGCTTGAATGTGAGTATTAGATGAAGCTTCAATTTGAGCCTGGGCGGTAGCTTGTGCTTGGGCTTTAGCTTGTGCTTGCAGTTGAGCTTCGATTTGCGCATCAATTTGAGCTTGAGCTTGTGCTTGTGCTTGGAGCTGCGCATTTATTTGAGCTTTAGCTTCAGCTTGCGCCTGCGCTACTGCTTTTGCTTGTGCTTGAAGTTGAGCAACAATTTGAGCTTGAGATATAGCCTGCGCCAGAGCATCACCCTGAATAATAAACTGGCCTTGTATACCAGACTTTACTTTTGAGTTTGCCTGGGCTAGTGCCAGTGCCTTAGCTTTAATATATGTCTGGAGTTTTGCTATTGCCTGGAATAAAGCTTGAGCGTCGATTTGGCCTTGTGCGTTATATATTATATTAATGTGCAACTTTTTATAAAGTTCTCTTAGCTCATCATTACTCAGTGTAGCAAAATTATTATAAGCCAGTTTACCGTTATTCATTAACTGTAACATGATACTATTAACATTTTTACTATTAGATTCTTGACCGTTAAGGATGGTGTTAAAGTTCTTCATGGCATAAAATTTCATTAAGGCGCTCTCAACTTTGTTAATCGTATCAAATTTGGTCGTATCAAAATCAGTGTTAATCTTAAAATTGCTATTTATTTTGTTAATGTGCCCGAATATGAGATTGCTATTGGCATTACTATTGACCTCATCAACATTACTGTTGATATTAAAATTAATGTCATGACTGCCATTTTGGCTCTGAACATTGAAGAAGCTCTTAGTTCCGTCTAAACTCTCACAGATACATTTACCGGGAGGGATGTTGAAGGTACCAGAGACTTGAGTATACACTTCTTCTGGTAACTCTTTGAATCTACTGTCCACCTTGATTTCAGTAGCAATATTGCCCCCAGCAAAAAGTTTTGAGGCTGCATCTGCAATATTGGTTACATTTAAAATTATATCGTTAGAATTGTTAGTATCGAACATGGTGCCGCCAACTGCCGAACCATCTGCACCAACTTCATTGCTATCACCATTTCTGGCGGCAGGCTCGCCACGGGGCTTCGAATAAGTATATCGCAAATATTCGAGTTCTGGGGATGAAGGGTTCGGGTTGACTCTATCACTCCTATTATCTTCAGTTTCTCTTCCTTCTTTGCCAATGCCATTGCTTTCATCCAATGCTCTTATTCTATCAGCGTAAGCTGCTGAATAAATTCTGTTGACTGAATTAAGAAAACCTGGTTCTTCAAGATCTGGTTGGTCATAGCTGTTTTTATCATTTCGATAATTTTCTGCAGGAAGATAATTTAATTCGTCGGGGCTATCAGCTCGGCATATAGCAAATTTGACGGCAAGCATAAACTGAAACGATAATAGGGATTTTTTTAATGAAGCAACCGTATCTGTTTGACTTTATAATTCAGTACACCGAATTAAATATTTTTCAGATTCGATTTTATCAGTTTACCTATTTAATAAAATGACATCTTAATAAATTATGTTAAATATGGTGAAAATACAGATGCCCGATGCCACAATAAAATTCGTGAAAAAATGAAAATCTTCTCACAATAAATTGTTATTCTAATGGCCACCAATTTTCAAAACCTATCAGGTTACCAGACAATTGTTGATTGTTTCTATTGTTTCTGATTGGCTGGTTCAAAAAATGTACAGTTTACAAATTCACTGCATCTAAAAATTTTAATTAGTACGTAAAATTGCCTTGCATATATCTACGTACCTATACGTAGACGTAATAAATGCAGTGATCGTTAATCTTTTACATAAAGAAATTAATTAATTAATTTTACATAAATCAAAAATCAATAGACATTCTACAAACGATTATAATTATCACTACGTCGATGGTAGTGTACACAAATCAACACCTTATTACGTGAATGGTAATAAGGTGTTGATTTGTGTCCGTGATAATTTTTAGGCCTCCGTAGGGTAAAAACGGGACCCTATTACTAAGACTCCGTGTGTCTGTCTGTCCGTCTGTCACCAAGCTGTATCTCATGAACCGTGATAATAGACAGTTGAAATTTATGTTGCTGTTTTAACAACAAATACTAAAAAACAGAATAAAATAATTATTTAAGGGGGCTCCAATACAACAGACATGTTTTTATGCCGTTTTTATAAATAATGGACTCGCACTTGTTTAGTATCACATGGATCAGGGCACATTATATAAAGTTCTAAAATCCGATTTAGTTGGACTTTATTTTTTTATCTTTATCAACAATATTATATACAATAAAAAAGTTTAAGTACTTTATTTTTTCAGTATTAGGCAAACCACCACCAAAAAAACTTTTAAAGAAAATAGAACAAAATTAAAATCGGTTCATCCGTTCCAGAGCTACGATGCCACAGAGACACACACACACACACACACATACAAGTCAAACTTATAACACCCCGTTTTTGCGTCGCGGGTTAAAAAACACTATCCTGTTTTACTTACCAAAATATGACACAGCAATAATGAAATGTTGTATTTCATTATTGCGTATTCCCAAGTAGCCCGCTCCGATTATAGCCCGATATGGTATATGTGACTAACAGTGGTTGACTTTAATATGTCAGTATTACAGTTGGTTTCAACGGTAGTATTTAAATTGCTATTCTTCACGGTCTCCCAAGCAAATAATTATTAATTTAAACTAAATTTAGCAGTGATAAGAGCTAATTAATTAAATGTTTGTTTTTGGGAATGCGATTTTATTAAATTGTGTGCTGCTTTTACCCGTAACTATGCTCGGAGATTGCTGAAGTCCTGTATCCTGGATTAGAGCGAGGAAGAGCTACCTTCTCTTGTACCAAGCAATTTTACCATATTCCTGTTTGGGATATGAGAAGGGTATCGGTGCTGACGATGATCAGGATATTACTCTTCAACCCTACTTATTACTAGGTATCAAATAACAGTCAAAGTAAGTTATAGTTCTAGGTAAGTCTTTAATTGTTTGATATATAAATCACTTTTTGTACTATGTGATATATAAATCACATAGTACAAAACGAAGTCGCTTCCCGCTGTCTGTCTGTCCCTATGTAAGCTTAGATCTATAAATCCACTCAACGGATTTTGATGCGGTTTTTTAAATAGATAGAGTGATTCAAGAGGAAATTTTTATATGTATAATACAGACATATTATACTACAAAATAGTCGAGAAAAGACTCGGGCGAAGCCGGGGGCGGAAAGCTCTATAGTTAAATAAATAGAAAACTACCAAATATTAATTTAAAAAATATGTTTCAATTTGCTTGTATATTTTTTTGCTCGTTTACTAATATTGAAATAAAACTGCTTTTTACGGATTTTATCGCGTTATATTGATATTTTTAAATTCCCGACGTTTCGGATCCTTCACAGCATCCATGGTCACGGGTGGACTGAGGTGTTGGTCGTCCTAATGTCAAAATTATCAACAGCTACCCTACATTTTGTTGATTATTATTTATGCCGGTCACGCAGAATGAGATCACCGTATCCTTAGGTCTCGCAGTCTTGTGCTTGGATTTAACGTTTTTTTTTTATGAAACGTTGGGAATTTAAAAATATCAATATAACGCGATAAAATCCGTAAAAAGTAGTTGTATTTCAATGTCTAATATTCGCGTAAGTGTTAGAAATCGTTTACTAATATTTTCTTTCTTTATTTTAAAATGCTTCTCTTATTAACTCTTTTAGAGTTATACCCAAATAGGTCCCAACACAGGAATCAATCAACACCTAGGTATCTTAAAGTTCTAAATCAATAAGTATAGCCATAAAGCAGAAAGTGTGTGTTTGTTTGTTAAAAATAAATTCAATTTCCTCGTAGATTTTCTTATTACTTATGAAATAATTGAATACTGCAACTTTTAATTATATTCTTATTAGTTCCGAGGTGTTTTATAATTGAAATGTGTTTCGTAATAATTGATAGCGATTTCTTGGAATGTTTTTATTTAAATCTTAAATGAATAAATTAAGGACTAATCCATTATTATTATTTATTTATTAGCAAAGCTAATGTTTTTAGGGTAAAGGTTTAGGGTATCCTTGAAAGGAAAAAACGGAACGTTTATAGGATCACTTTGTTGTCCGTCCGTCCATCTGTCCGTCTGTCTGTCCGTCAAGACCCTTTTTTTTCAGGAACGCGTGGAGGTGTCAAGCTGGAATTTATATTCGACCGTTCGCCGTAGAACAGAGCAGACGTGTATTCAATATTTGCGAAATTTACTCAATTAGTGTGCTTCAAATCTAAAACTTAAAATAACGTTAGTAATACCTTTTGTGGTGTGAACCATATGCAGTGATTTATGACTTTAAAAAAATACGTGACTGTGAAAGTGCGCCGAGCAGCGAGAGGGGCGACGCGCTTCACCTCCGTGCGACGAGAGCGGTAGCTATTTTTTGACTCGCTTGCACAGTGACTCTGCGTGCCGTTGATAGATAAGTTGAGCGTGCATTCGCCGTTGGTGTAGACTTGCGACTGACACCTGTAACCGAGCGAAAGCGTGTGCTGCCGGTAGGGAGGTGCGCACGCGCACGCAAGACGTCTATATAAACAGGATTGTATTTTATTATAATACATTGTGAACGAAATATCTGCTCAGGAAATCGCAATGAGTGTGAGGCGATCTCCACCTGGAACTCCCACAACGTTGGAGCTTATACCTAAATGCTCTGCGGCTACAACATATGTTACTGGAGCCGGCTCGCAACCCGATTTATCTAAATTAAACGAAGAACTATCCGAGGCGCAAATTACTTACCGTAAGCGTAAACAACCGCTTGAGCGTGATTGCTTATGCTCGGATGATATAAAACAAATGAGAAACGACTTATCACGCGTCTCATCCCTACTGGAAAAGTACATTGCTTCAAACACCGAAATGATAGCTCAAATGAAAACGAGTATCACCGAGGTCAAAGGTGAGATGGCCGGTTTAAGGGTCTCACACGAACAAACAAAAAACTTAATTACCTCAAATGTAGCGGATATTAGTTCACAAATACAAGACATCAAATCTACCACATTAAAAATTGTTACTGAACATGGCAACATAAAAAGTCAGTTATCTCAAGTAGAAGTAAAAATATCGAACACTGAAGATAAAATAAAGAAGCTTGAAAACAACCTTAGTGATTCAAAATTGACTTCTATTTCCACCGAAACCCAAACGAATCAGCTATGCATAAACGAACAAATAATACGCGAAGTTCAAGAGCGCAAAAAGAGAGAAAATAACGTCATTATATCTGGCATACCAGAGCAAAATGCACAAAATAGCCAAGAGAGAATCCTCAAAGATGAATCTGACGTGTTAGGTATTACCTCAAAAATAAGCGACAGCAAACCGATTAAAATCTATCGTATCGGCAAGTACAACCCCGGTAAAACGCGTAAGATAAAAGTATGCTTTGATAAGCCTGAGTCAGCAATGTTACTTCTCCGCAATAAAGAAAAAATACCGGAGAAATTTAAAATTTTCTCTGACCAAACACCAGCCCAGCAGAAGTACTTCCAAGCCGTAAAAAATGAACTGACGCGCCGAAAAAACGAAGGAGAAAGTGAATTAACCATTAAATACATAAATGGAACACCAACTATTATACAACAATCCTCAAAAAACTACAACGAACAATAGCGAACGATACCCTACCTAAAACTACAACTTACCAAATAGTAGACGATTATCGACAACTTAACACGAATAAATCACGCCTGTCATTTCTCTATCTAAACGCACGAAGTATACGAAAGAAAGGAAAACTAGACGAACTCAAATGCATCTTAAAATCGATACCTTCAACTGTGCACATAATCTTGCTAACAGAAACTTGGATACAGAACGAGAATCAAATTTTACAGCTACACATAGTTAACTACACACACTATTACAATTACAGAACGGATAGTAGAGGAGGAGGAGTATCGGCATACATACACAACGACTTAAAACATAACCTAATTGAGTCAACATATCATGATGGAAATAATTATCTTTGGGTACGAATTGAAAAATATGCTCTGGATGTTGGCGTGGTTTACAACCCTGGTAATACAAATTTT
This sequence comes from Subacronicta megacephala, assembly GCA_958496365.1. NCBI lineage: Eukaryota > Metazoa > Arthropoda > Insecta > Lepidoptera > Noctuidae > Subacronicta > Subacronicta megacephala. The sequence continues at coordinate 928,590 of OY292538.1, forward strand.
GATAGGTTCCTAGATACATATGATTCACAACTACAACAACGAAGAAGAGCAATAGTATTCGGAGATTTCAACATAGACCTTTTGACAAAAAATAGAATTCTAAAACGGTACAAACAAAGAATAAATGAAACCGGATATGAAATACTCAATAAAATCAATAAAACCCACTGTACAAGAGAATCACAAACAAAGAAGTCTATCCTGGATCACGTATCCACTAATTTAAAAGGAGAGCACTATAAAATTGCTATTATAAATTCATCTATGTCAGATCACAAGCAAATCTATGTACAATTCAACAAATGGAAACCTCCTCCAAAAATACGTTTGAATTATGAAACAATAAATTACGAGAAGCTGTATAAAACGATAGAATCACAAGGACTTGAAGACGTGTCAAATAATTATATACAATTGGAATCAAAAATAAAACAGTATGTAGAAGGCAGCAAAGCATTGAGAACAAAAGTTGTGAACCTACCCAAAGAAGATTGGATTAATAACGAGATAATTACTGGAATTAACCAAAGAAACCACCTATGGATACAACACAAGAATGATCGGGAAAATAAGAAATTAAAAGATAATTATAAAGAAACGAGAGATAAAATTGCAAGATTAATCCAAGCCACAAAGAATTCCTACTACTACAACCTATTTACAAATTGTATAAACAATCCTAAAAAAATGTGGTCACTTATAAACAGCTTAGCTAACAATAAAACAATACAAAATAGTGCTCCTTCAAAACTTTTAGTTAACGATACTTCCATCACTAATATGAAAGACATTTGTGATGTCTTTAATAAATACTTCTCAACCATAGGATCTATACTTGCGGATAACATACCCATAAAATACCATAGCAGCTCAAATCACCCTATTTTTAAGTCAAAGAAAAAGTATAATCATGAACTTACGACATTAGACCCATGTAACTCAAACGAAATCATTAAAATTGTTAAAGATCTTGACTTGAATACTAGCAGCGGTATTGATAAAATTAGCACAAAAACCATAAAAAGTTTACAAAATTTAATCTCGGATAGTTTAGCCAGATGTTTTAATAAATTAATGATTGATGGTCAGTTTCCTGATACTCTGAAGGTCGCAAAAGTTACACCGATCTACAAATCGGGACCCAAAACTGATCCTGGGAATTATCGTCCAATCTCTGTGCTACCGATACTTTCAAAAGTCTTAGAGAAGATACTACATAGTCGTCTTCTCAAATACATAGACTCTTTTAATCTTATTTCTGATAGTCAATACGGATTTAGAGCTAAAAACAACACCACTGCAGCTACTATTGATTTAACAACAAAAATAAAAGAAAACATAGACAAAAAACAATACGTACTGGGTATCTTCATTGATTTGAAAAAAGCCTTTGATACCGTAAGTCACAAACTACTACTAAATAAATTAGAAAATATTGGTATCAAGGGCATTGCACTCAAAATGATAAAATCTTATCTAACCAATAGATATCAGATAGTTAAAATTGATAATTTCGAGAGTAGTAAACTACCGATCACGTACGGAGTCCCGCAAGGGTCTATATTAGGGCCATTATTGTTCTTGATTTACATAAATAGCATCACGGAACTAAATTTACATGGTCATTTAACTTTATATGCAGATGATACGTGCTTATTTTATTACGGAGCCAATATGCACGACATTATTTCAAAAGCCCAGGAAGATCTCAATGCTCTATTCGAATGGTTCAAATATAACTTATTAACCATAAATATTTCTAAAACTTGTTACGTCATCTTTAAAGCCAGGAATAAGAAAATTCCGCTACATGACACACTAACTATTGATAGCATCCCATTAGATCAAAAAACCTGTGAAAAGTATCTTGGCCTGAGAATGGATCAGCACTTAACTTGGCAAAACCACATTGAATATATTAAAAATAAACTATCTGCACTAACAGGATCACTTCATAGTACAAATCGGTGCATACCTAAGAAGATACGCTATACCATCTACAATTCTCTTGTTAAGTCACATCTGCTATACCTTATAGAAATTTGGGGAAGTGCCGGCAAAACGAAGTTACAAGAATTGCAAAGAGTACAGAATAAGATAATAAAGATATTGTTTCGCTATCCATACCTAACACCAACTTGTAAAATTTTTGAAGAAACAGGACTGATGAATATTAAACAACTCTATATATATAATACTTGTATTCTGATTAGGAAAATTGTAGATAAAACTATATACAGTAACTTATCATTTACTAAAAAATCTCAAATTTCTAAACGCAGCCTTCGTCGACCAAGCTTACTTGTTTTGCCAAAAATTCGTACTAATTACGCTAAAAAGAGTATTACCTATGAAGGAGCACAACTATTTAACAATTTACCCACATATATAAAAAGTGCTAGCTCACTCGGCAGTTTTAAATCTCGGCTATCCAAGTACATCATTGAAAACTACCTAAGCTAAATTCCTCTTATACTTTAATGTACTTAAAACAGTTGTGAATTGGAACTGCTGAAGGAGTGTTACCTAAAAACATTGCAACAATAATTTTATATAATACATTCTGTAATTATTTATATTTTAAACTTTGGTGACGGTTACCTAAAATAAGAATTTACCAAATGTTTCTTGTGTATTCTCATGTAAGTGGCTTTATTTTGTCTTTTATGAGAATAAATGATTTAAACTCATATCAAATACTCAGGTCTACTGTCCCTTGGAGCTGTAAAAAAAATCAACTTCTAAGCCAACGCAATCAAAAGATATAACCGTTTATGCCGCAAATTTTCGACACTCGCAAGGAAATCAAAACCTACTTCCCGTGAACTCAGAATCTTGAAATTTGGTACTAAGCAACCTCTTATAGCACAGATAAAGGAAAAATTGCGAAAACCGTAAATTTTTAGTTACATCATATAAAAATACTTAACCTACAGGAACGGAACCCTCGGTGCGCGAGTCCGACCCGGTTTTTTTTTTAAACGAGAGGTATATCAAAGAGTGATTGTCAGAAAAATATTATAGTGAATCGCTTAAGTATCTTGTTATGAAGAGACATAATTTGGATGTGACTGGGAGGGTGAAGAATATGGACGGAGGGGAGGGTATGGTAGAATGGGACCAAAGGGAAAGATGTGTAGTTTGCGTAAGGGATGATAAAACTTTAATGGGAGTCAATGTGAGACTGCCAACGAGAGATGAAGACAACAAGAGATCTAAGAAACGCAAATGAAATTATGTACAAATTTGATTATTTTTGATTGAGTATAGTGTGCGTTTTATTTATCGCTGAAATCCTAGCCAAGGTTAAGACAAAATACCGACTGTAAAATATAATATCACTTACATATATGTATATTCAAGCCTTGATCTCATATGGGTAAAGAGAATCTACAGAACTTCTTGCTACAATTCTAGGATACTTTTGTTTCCACTTTTGTATATAGGTATGAATAGAGAGGGATGGAGGGGTAGACGGGGACTAAAGAAAATATGGATTGAATTAAGTCAGATATGATGGAAAAGGGATTGAATGAATGAATGAAATGACGACTAACAGGGATAAATGGAAGAAAAGGACATATATACCCACATACATATAGGAAAAGGGCAGAAAGATGATGATGATGATGAGTTCACAGATCTTGACAAGTGACCTTTCGTAATACTTTTATGTATCGAAAATAACAGTGCGTATGTAGATATTATAATATATACCATGACTGACACATGCACTATATACTTAGTAGTAGTAATGCCTGCTGGCATGTCTACTTGCCAGCATGAATGGGTCAGCACGACCGGGGAAGTACTACCCTCCCACAGAATATCGACGTCAAATAGCAGTAGGTACGCATACAGAGAGTGTGGAGCACCGGAGGTCCAATTCCTCCCTGAGTCCCCTTCCTTCCTAATTTTAGATAAAAACTTCCCAACTTTATGCTATTATTTCAAGATATTGTATCAATACAGAACCATTTTAACTCGTGGGGTACCCAGATAATATAATGAATATCCTTTTACAAAAAAAATAATCTACGTAAAAACTATATTAAAAGAGTAATCTCCAAAGGACAATGGCGCAAAAATTGTTGAGGGAATTAATAAGCGTATAGCGCATATCTTTATATAATATCATCTTTATAGATACATATAATATTATTTCCTACGTTTTTTCAAGTAATTAATAAAGTCTGTCTAAGTCTGGGAAAAAAATCATCATATTTGAAAACACAATTGACTTTCATCTTTCGTCGAATACTCATTTGAACTTTAAGTGTTACCATATACTTTAAATTAAATTCCTAGTTACGTAAAGCCTTTAATCAATAATGTACATAATGCAAAGTATCATAATAAATACGAAAATGACAACATTATTTTTGTGCTAAGAAGGCAACTGTTTTAGTTATAAAAATAAATAAAATGAAATCGTAATAATAATTCTAACCTTGAATCTAGTATGGCAACAAAGGCGACAAAAAAATTACATCCGTCCGTCACCTGTCAATCGGCTGAATGACAACTGTTACGTTTCGTTATTCGTTTCGTATCGTTTAGTTATTTTGCATAAAAAATACTTATGTGCAATAGTTTGCCATTAAATAGGCATCATAACTATGTAAATAAGTGCAGTGATAGCCTTGTGATATGACCATGACCATGACTGCCATGTCAAAGGTCTCGATTTCGAATCCAAGGCACGCACCTCTGACTTTTCGAAGTCATGTCCGTATTAATACTTAATTATCACGCGCTTTAGCGGTGAAGGAAAACATCGTGAGGAAACCTGCATGCTTGAGAGATTTTCTCGATGGCGTGTGAAGTCTGCCAACCCGCAGTAGGCTAGCGTAGTGGACTACAGCCTAATCCCTCTCATTCTGAGAGGAGACCCGTGCCCAGCAGTGGGACAATATATGGGTTGATGAGGAAGGAACTATGTAAATATATTTAAAAAGTCTCACCATGATCGTTGATGATTTATTTGCTCTCAAACTTGTTTTTATTGATTCTTGTCAAACATTAACCTCTAATACTTCAAACTGCGATATCTTTAATTCCTGACTTTCAATGATGTCGGTCTAAAAACAAAAATTGTTCAGAAATACAAAATCTATATTTTGACATATTTTTCGCGTTCGCCGTTCGCCATTGTCCTTTCGGAACAAGAAATACACCCAGTTTTTTTTTTTTACACTTTACTAGTATTCTTAACCCCTCGTACTAAGCTAAAATGATTGTGTTACGAGTGGGTTCACGTCGGTAGTGCAATGGGTGGGGTTCGAACCGACAACCACATGATCGCAAGTCCGACGCACCAGCCATTAGGCTACCGCCGCTTTAAAATGTTGCAAATGATTGTTGTTCCACCCACGGAAGAGATAAATATATTATCTCTTCCGTGGTTTCACTTCTCTGGCACGCGTTCGCATCGTGAGCGATAGAGACGGCGACAACAATGCAACATTGTCGCCTTCGTCACTCAAGTACTTACTTTTTAAAACAGCTGTTTCCCGAAAGTATGCCTGCGTCAGCCAGAAGCTGAAGGCTTCAATAAATTCTCCAACACAGTCCTTACTGCAAATATCGTGGTGTGCCCTAAGTAGTTATCCATCGACCCAGCAGTAGTTGCAGTAATTGTAGTACCTGGTACTTTTGACCTATGGCTAATTGTTCTATGGCTAATGGCGTCGTTTTGGGTGGAAATAAATACATATTTTTTTCTTTTTTCTTCTTCTTATAGTTGATGTTGCTAGTCCTTCGGTTATATTTTCGGTTATACTTCATCATCCTCCATCCTTCTTGCCATTTACCAAATATTTTATGGTCGGCTTTGAGTCTAACCACGTCCGGCTGAATATCATTATTTTACATGAGGTTACACAAGTTGGGCAACACTGATATTTGAAGATTAGACTGGTTGTCAGGCTTTTTGGTCTTCTGACTTCCACAAACGATAGTCATAAATGTTCGTATGATACCACGATTGTCATAATACAAATTGTTCGTATGACAACTGGGACTGACGGCATTAAGAACTCTCTGAGGCACGAAATGGTCTCGATGTGTTAAGCATGGTAACCCATCCACAGACCGCGACAGATGAAGCTTAACGTTGGAATTAAGTTGATCAGCGCAGTTACAACATAACCACGAACACGAACGGTCATAAATACTTATTCAGCACTTAATGCATTTTTTTCGTCATGACAAATAATGTTATATGACATGACATAATTAATTTTATCAACGTCAGAATTGCTTTGGAAAGATTGTGTAAAGATTCAACATGAGATAAAGCTCTTAAAAGTATGATTAAAATGGCGTTTAAAATTGAAACATTTCCTAAATAAGTATTCGATTATTATTAACCAATGTTCAATTACAAACACTTGTTTAATAAAAATAGTGTTTGTAATTAGATATTCAATTAAGTACTTACACATTTCTCAGAAACTATTAAAATTAATCAAAATTATTTTAATATCTAAGTATAAGTAATGCCTTTTGACGTCCAACCACAACTACCACTACAGTTTGTTCGAAATAAGTAAGCCGATCGGAAGTTAGCCGTTCCGAACTACCGCGGTGATAAAATCGTTTCATTAAGCGTTTTAATACATAAATATTGAAATTAGTAAACAAAATAATTAGAAATGTGAAACATATACGACTCTAATTATCTTAACACCGACTCTTTCTATTAAAATTTACCACTTCTAAACCACTTGCAGACAACTTCCGATCGGCTTACTTATTTCGAACAAACTGTACGTCTACAACTAGAGGGATAACGTAACATGGGAACGAAGAAAAGGGATATTTATTACGTCAAATTAGGCAGAAAAATCTGACAGTCATGAAGATAATCATATTAACTGTCAGATTGTTTATTCATCATCATAATCATCAGCCCGTATTCGTCCACTGCTGAACGTAGGCCTCTTATTGTTTATTTGTAAGACCAAATTGGTTGAAGATATTTGAATATCACCATCATCTTCATCCTATACTTAGGTTAATTAATAGTTATAACATTTATTGTATCAAAACGTTTCAATGACATTTGTTTTAGTATCATGTCTTTCTATTCCAATTTTGCAGACCTTACAATCGCTATGGTAGGTGACTTGTAGAACCGGGCGGGAGCGATAGCGGGTTTGACAGAGGCAGTGACATAAACCAGCACTAGATGACGTTGACGAGGCAACGAATGTTGTTGATACAAAAATAACAACATAAAAAACTAGTTTGTGCCCGCAGTTTCACTCGCATACCAAAGAACTTTTGGGGGATAAAAAGTAGCCTTTATCCTTCTCTAAGGACCAATTTACCTCTTACCAAAATTCTTCAAAATTTATTCGCAGTTAGAAAACGTAACCGATAAACAGTTATTTTCGCACAAACTTCTGCATACAACTTTATCCATGTGGATATAATTGGACACAGTCTTTATGAAAAATATCTTTAGTCCAGGTCCACTATCTGGGTGCCAAACATCCAAATCCAAATGAAATGAAATGAAATGAAGCCGCATTTAGCCGCTTTTGCGTGGTTGAGTAACAAATATCCAAAGACATTAGTATCTCTTTGCAAATATCTAAATATACGTAAAATTTTACATTAATACATATACCATTAACCAACCACTAACCAATACGAAAAGCTATTTATGAACAGACGACGTGAAGAGTATTCCTTCTTCTATTCCTCTTCTACCGCTCCTGCTCCCGTCTCTTTCTTCTTACGCCGCGCTGACCAGCTTCCGCTCCCGCTTCGCTTTAGTAGTGAACACTGCCTTACGAGGACATGTAAGAATATGTGAGTAAGGCCCATAGAAATATAAATCTTATATCTGTGGTGAGGCCTAAGCTTTTTTTCGTAAAAAGGTCTTATTATAATAATTCGTATCTTAGTGTCGTAATTTGCAGGCGTAAAAGTAGACAGATCTTTATTTAAACCTGAGAAACCATTATAGCAAGACTGCAGTTCTGTCTGTCGGTCGGTCTGTGGGTCACACCAAATTGCCTCGTTATTATCGACTTGAAATTTTGCACATTAGGAGAAGTAATTTGCGCACATATACATAATATAGGTAGGTACCCGGGGCTTTTTTGGAAATATTCAATTAAAATAGGCAAATAATTATCCCATTACCAGATCCAAATATTGCAAAAAATATAATTGTACCTACTCCAATTAATCAACAGAAAAACAATGCTTTCAGAGTTATTTCATAAATATGAACACACAACTACATACAAAGACCTGATTTTCCGGCGGCCCAGATTTTATATCTCCAATTTACATAACTAACTGCGCCGAAAGTATTGCTGTTCCATTATGTATTCTATTCAAGCGATCATTGACTGAGGGCTTGGTCCCAAAAATATGGAAATCTGCTTATATTACCCCCGTCCCCAAAAAAGGAAATAAATCCGAAATTTCAAACTACCGTCCGATATCCAAAATTTGTTTATTTTCTAAAATTCTCGAGCGTATAGTATACACGGATGTTTATGAAGCAACCAAATCTAACTTTGGTGAAGCACAGCACGGTTTCCTCAGGAATCGCTCTACAACATCTAACCTTATTTTGTCTCATGAAATCATATCTGAGGGGATGGAGAACCGGGCGCAAATTGACGTCATATACACAGATTATAGTAAGTGTTTTGACAGAATTGATCATCGATTACTATTAGAAAAACTTGCTAGAGCAGGAATACATGGAGACTTTTACCGGTGGTTTACCTCTTACATTCTTCAAAATCGTACTCAGGCAGTTGTGCTTTCAGGATATACATCTGGATGGAATACTGTGCCTTCAGGAGTGCCTCAAGGCTCAATACTAGGGCCCCTGTTGTTCACACTATTTATTGGCGATATCAAAAACTGTTTCAAGCATGCCTATATACTACTTTATGCAGATGACATGAAAGTGCACAAAATAATAAGAAGCATTTCTGACACACATCAGTTACAGGCTGATCTCAATAGATTTGAAACATATTGCAAGCTCAACAAGCTTGAACTGAATGTGTCGAAATGCTTCCACTTAATATTCACACGGCGAAAATCTAATATTGGTGTAGGCTATACCTTAAACGAACACAACATCAAAAAAGTCAGTAGTATTAGGGATCTAGGAATTACACTGGACAGTAAACTTTTATTCGACCAGCATATTGAAAATATAGTTATAAAAGCCTCAAAAGCACTAGGATTTATAATACGCACTTCAGCACCATTCCGCTCTCTTAAACCGATCAAAGTTTTATACTGCTCGTACGTACGTAGCCATCTGGAATACGCATCACAGGTCTGGAACCCTCAATACGAGATTTATAAGTCTCGTATCGAGGGTATTCAGAAGAAATTTTTAAAATATCTTGATTTCAAGGCAAAACAATACTCAAATGACTACATCCATCGCTGTAAAAGATATCATTTTCTCCCTTTGTGTACTAGACGACAAATTAGTGATATATGTTTTTTACTCAACGTTGCCAATGGCACCGTCGACTGTCCTGAACTTCTATCAAAAATTGAATTACGCACTAATCAAATGGGATTTCGACAGCGACCACTTCTCCATATACCCTTCGCAACTACAAATTATAGACGGAATGCATTCTTCCTAAGAACGGCACGTCATTTTAATGAAGTTTCTAAAGAACTAAACATTGATTTATTCTGCACTAGTGTAAACGCGGCAAGGCGACTACTAACAAAACCATTTTTTGAACAAGAAATATCAGGTAGCTGCAGTTTGTGTGAACTTTAATATTCAAAATTAATTTAAAATTACTTTTCTTATTTTTATTATTATGTTAACTTTTCATTATCAAGAATGTTAATGTTTGGGCTATTTATCGGTGGAGACTTGTAATTAGCAATTTTGTTTTTTTTTATATTATTTTAAGCATTCTGTTATGTTATTTGTCTGTAAGTCTTCCTACAAATAAATAAATAAATAAATAATAAATAAGACAGGTCAATACATGGAATCAATGTTAGATACCTATTATGCAGGTGAATGCACAAACCAAGCACACACCATAATGTATATTAATTGTATAAATGTCACCATAAGTGTTTAATGGAAAACATCACACTAATCGGTTCTTATCACGTGTAAATTAAGTAATTATTTGTTGGAGGACCGTGACGAATGATCGTTTATGTTCAAGTGTTTAAATTTCATATAATGGCGCCTTATTAAAGTCGACCAATATCCCCCCGCCTTGCCATTATGTATTGAAACTCGGCACGAAACTGGAATCGATCATGAAAATTTATCTGGTGAGTTAGGTGCCATCATTTTCGTCACGTTTCTATACAAACACCGTTTTGTTCTTCGTATTCTATCGTGAGTGCCACAATAATAGTTGTAACTTTGTAAAAACAATATCTCAGAGCATTTCCATATTAAATAAATATATTATATATATATCTTCCATACATTCTTCAGTCTTCAGTAACTAAATAAGTATCTAATGCGGAATAATGCGTAGAACTAAGACATATTTAGGCCGAGTCCCTTTTTTAGTTCACATATCAAATCCTCCGGCCTTCGCTTGCGGCCAAGCTATGAGGACTTTTCAAACGTGGAAATTTATCACTTTTCGAAGTCTCAGTCAAGTAGGTATTTCACAAGGGGTCAAAAGATAGACGATAAAAATTCTTAAAAGGACGAATTTTCACACGCTACGTGGCAAAATACTAGTCGTTTTGTGGAGTATAACAGGTAGGTTCTTAATCTTTATTAAATAAAAGCTCACTTATATCGGAAACTAATATCGGAATTTAAGAAATTAAAAAGCTTACAATTTTAATTTTGACTCGTAAGGTCTAATCAGTCAGTATTTTTTTCGTAATTTAGTTCCATGACGGATGAAAATGGTATTTGTGAATCATACCTATTTTAAAATTCCTCTTTACCAAAAGATTTGAGAAATAAATAGTATCTATTGAAGTTACTTACTGGTATTTGTAAACGAAATTATCGAATCGAACATTTTTAATCAAAGCCCTTCATTAAAAACCTAGTTAACCCTTAATTTGATTGTGTGAAGTATACTCAACGTTACAAAGAAATAAATCTAGAGGTCAAACTTTTTTCCGTAGGCCGGTTTTTTTTTGGTTTAAAATACGTAAATATTAATGTATTTTAGTAAGAAAAATATTTTGCCCGTATGACTGACCTTTTTATTTGACATTAGTGACAAAATAACAACAACAACGCAAACAATTGCGACAAGACGACACGCCCTGAAACCCTTACACGTAAAAAAAAAAATCCAAGTTTTTTGGCTAATTTTGACATATACTTACGATACATTTTCATTTTGTATAATGTATAATCAATAGCATAAATTTATTTGCAATGCCTTTCTCATCTGGACATGAACACAACGAGTCAGTGAACATGATTGTTAAGTATACTCAACAAAATCCGTTGGTGAGTAATCCTGTGTTAGCAGTGTGTGTTGAGTATACTCAACAAATCTGTATGGTCCGATTTCTTGAAACAAGGTTCAATACATTATAATATTTTCAGAATTGAAAATCGAAGCATATTATTGGCCTAGTAATCGATAAAAATACTATTTCCAAACTGTCAAGGCATTTTATACTTTGAAAATTAAAAGAAAACATGACTCAGACACTTAGTAGCCATGTATCAGGCATGTGAAACTCCTTCAATTACCCCCTCTCTTCACGAGCGGGCCACATTTTCAGGATTCCTTGGCTGATGAACCACAACTCAACGAATTTGTGGCCATATTACAATGAAATATCGGGTTAATTACAATTAAATTATACGTTTGTCTACCACGAAAATTTTGCGGATTCTTCAATCAATTCAATTTTCACGATTTGCCTTCTGGTCTTGCGTTGAATCTAGGTCGAAATTTATTTGAAATTTAGCACTTGTTCTTTGACAATTACACAAATACATAATAATAAACCTGTAAATATTAACACAAAGAAGTAGTAAAATCGTACGAACAGTACCCATTCTTTGGTGTTGATTCGAAGGTTCGACGCCGATGTTCTAATTTCGTAGTAGACCCCTATTAAAATTTTGCCTGACTTAAATCCTGATGAAACTTATAATACCGAACAGCATCACCGACGCAATGATATGTTCCATCGATTAGGTAATTGTCAACATGGTTCCTTAAGTGAAATTCTTGATTCTGACTGAATGATCCTATGTCTAACATGTCTAACTAAATCAGATTCTCCACAAAAGTTTATATACTTAACTTTTCAAAACTAACTCGTAGTACCAGAGCACAATGATACGGAACCACTTGTCTGGGTTCAGGTAACCCATACATGTACCAAAGAGGAAGATTGAATTCGAGTTTACATGGTATAGTCGCTGTTTTCAGCATCGTGCCCATGCTGAAGCCATAAGCTTCAAGAATGGAGTTCCGATTATAACCCGGAGTGTCGATTTGTTTTTCGATTTTTTTGTTGTAAACGAAAAGAAAAATAATTTTAAGCGTGTTAGGCTTATAGATAAAGTAAATTAAATATGTAAATATTAACTATGTTTTTCCCTGAACATGATAATATAGTCGATGCGCACATTGTAAAGGTTTTACTACAGATTTTTGTCTTAATTTTAAAGTTAAACTACGAGATAGATATTGTTACTTCAATTATCATCATAATGAACCCTAATAATGCCATAATAACGTTTTTTAATAACATTTTATTTTTATTGTACCTACATTTTGTTTAACTTAAAACTGTCGGGAAGCTGGCCTTGTTAAGTATACTCAACAGTCACCTAAGATCGTAATTCTTTAACCATCGAATTTTGTTGAGTATACTTAACGTTGTGTTTTCAGGAAACCCTTCAGGTTAGAATTTATTTTTTATTTTTTCGTCTGTTTTGAATGTCAATGAACACAATATATTCACGGCATTTTTCTATTCCATCTTTGTCTTGCCAAATTAAGGGTTAAAGAAAAATACCTATTATTCTTAAAATTTCCATAAATATTGATCAGCGTCCATTGTTCTTATTTCAGTTATTTCTGGCTATATTCGCTACGTGTCGAGCTAATCAGGTGTCGAAGAGTCCACAGCTAGATTCCAACGCTGAACTCACTTCAAATGATCTCAATAGAGGAGCCTATTCAGATGGACAAGGTGTTTACAGAAGAAACGAAGAGAGTGTCGGGAACATCGATAGTTTAAACTACGGCAGAAGAGCCGCTCTAGGACAAGCAGTCTACGTCGGCAGAACCAGGGGTCTTGATGACGGTTCCTACAGATACCCTCAGGGTATTGCTAGATCTGCAAGTAACTACTATAGAAACCTTCCAGTTAGTCAAAATAATGTCTTGCGGGCTGGTCGTCCAGTCGAGGGAAGCAGAAAAGACGATCCAGCTTTGAGATCTTACGATTCTAGCGTAGACAAAAACATTAATAGTGTTAGAACCAGTCAGGTAGGTAACAACCCTTTAGTTTGGAATCGACCTGCTTTTAGCGATAAAACTAAGGTTCCTCCTGTTCCAGCGGCCGGAAGTGGTCTAGGAGGGAGTCCAAGTGGCTTGCTAGGAACTAGGCCTGCTCAAGATGTTGATGTTGAAATAAATACACCAATTAGTAAGTCCGGAACCTATGACCAAGGGTCATATATTAACAGAAATCATGGTTCCGGAATCGAAAGTACTAATTACCTTGATAGAAGTGCGCCAATCGGTAGAGCTAGAAACTACGGTCAAGAAAATTATGCAAACATCGCAAATATCAACAATGAAGGATATAATCCAAGAAGAACTGATTCAGTTGCAATATCTGATAGCTCTGAGCAATACTATCTCAACTTAAAAACAGATAATCAAGAAGCTAATGCTGCATCAGCAAGAGAGCTTTACGAAAGAACAGAAATGGAAAGAACTGGAAAATATGATGAAAAACCTTACGTCAGTAGTGCAGATAGACTTAATAGTATAGCTGACATTGATCGGTCTGGTCTTTACAGGGAAGCTCCAATTGGTAGACACGGCTATACTTACCCAGATCCCAAAATTGAATACAACCGACGAGCTTCACACGTTCCGTTATATCCAGGTGCCACTAATGAAGAAAATAGCTACAATAATAATATTTACGGTTCTACTAACAACGATCAAATGATCCCCGATATCTTAAATAATGTCAATGATGCCATCGTGATCTCTAAGAGTGGGTACAACGACAATAACGTGAACAACGCCAAATACAATAATTTAATCCCTGAGGTTAATTTTGGCGATTCCGATACTGGTTTACTCGACGCTAGTGAAATCCTCGATCCTAGCTTCTTCGAGAGCTACACCGATAATTATATTCCATCGACACCGGGCAACAAGATCTCCGACAAAGCTATTATTGCTGCCTGCAATGATAGCACTGGATATAATATTTATAACAATAGCCTTAACGATACTAATCGCAAAGATATCGGCGAAAGATTCGCAGAGTCTGGATTGGCCAACAGATTCTTCCACAGTATGCAGAGTATATTCGATGACAGTAGTATGCTTGACGGCAAGCGTGTTTGTTCTTGTGATTATAGCAAATGTGAGGGCGCAAACTGCAAACGCGTCACTCAATCTACTTCTACCCAAACCCAAACTCAAGTTAATCATAAAACCTCATCAACTAGCTGTGAATATTGTAAAACTGCAGAATCGCAAAAAAACAGCATTTGTGAAAATTGCATTATGAACAAGCCAAGGGAAATAATAAAAGAGACACACACAAATATTAATAATTGTGAGAATTGTAAGGCTAAGGAGATGGTAAAAGAAGTATCAAACAATTATTGTGAGAATTGTAAAGCTAGGGAGATAGTAAAAGAAGAATCAAACAATTATTGTGAGAATTGTAAAGCTAAAGAGATTGTAAAGGACACAAACCATTATTGTGAGAACTGTAAAAATAAGGAGATGGTAAAAGAAGAAACAAACAATAATTGTGAATATTGTAAGAATAGGGAGACTTACACCAACATATATTCTAGCAGTAATGATTATGAATCTAAAAGCAATTGTAACGGCGGACACAAGCGCTGTAAATGTTGCAAATGTGGTTGCGGTTGTAGCCACAGTTGTGGGTGCAACAGTTGCGGCGGTTGCGGTTGCGGCCACGGTTGCGGATGCAGCAGCAGTTGCAAACACAAGAAAAGCAGCGGCCACAGCTATGAAAGCGACAGTCATTATTACGGAGAGAGTAAGCAAGGACATGCTTCAATCTATGGCGGTGCATGGGCCGGATCGTACGGTCAAGACAATAAAGACACTGGCCGCGATACACACTCTGATAACAACGCTATCAGCTCTAACAGTGGATCAACCGGGACATCGAATGACTACAGTTCTTTACATGATGGCAGCGGATATTTCGGTAGCAGCAGCAGCTCGAACTCAGGTAGCAAAGGCGTTGTTTCAAGTAGTAAGGGTGTTACTAGCAGTGCCAGTGCCTCAAGCGGAGTCAGTAGTGTCGCCAGCTCCAATATTTATGGTACTTCGGCCGTGCTTGGTGGCGGCAGCGGATACGGCCACATTTTCGGCTCCTTCGGCGGTGGCGGCCTTTTCACCAATCCCTACGCAAATTTTGGTAGATAAATTATTTTCTACAGAGCTAACCGATATAAGTTACGATTAAATAAAAAGTATTATTTTTGGAATTTCATTATTATTTTGCTCTAATCAGTAATAAAGACTGCTTATTATTTTATTTCTTCTGTAACTTAAATTAATGTTGTAATTGCACGTGATGAAGTGACGATGTAATGTAATGATACGGAGTAACTATACTCCATTTGGTTGGGTACTTAACTAAAGGAAAACAAATCATAAAAAAGGTTCTTTTATAGGGTCATTTTTCATCTTGAACCAAAACGTAACCAAAATAAATTATTTAATCATTCAAAATAATTTTCCTTTACTATACTAGCATATTTTACTACTTTGTTTAATATTAAATGGAAATTATAAATTCTTAAGCTTGCGACCAATAAATAAATCAAATCTGATAATTATGTCATAAAGTATTGCAATGTGCCTACTAGAAAGAATCTAAAAAGACAGGAAATCAAAACCTTTTTCTACATAATAGACCTTTGATAACTCGAAAAAATTAAGAAGTAGTAGCGCGAGGAAGCGCGGCAAAATAATTAACCGATATTATACTTAGTCGGGTAACCAGACGCCATTCGTAACAGTTTGTACTTTCGTTCGTTTTTGTGTTTCTTTTGCCGTAAATTGTATTATTTAGTTATAGTTTTGTTTGTTCGTTGTTTTTATTAATTGTTAGATGTGTTGTTATTAATTTCACTCCCAATTCATAAGATACCATTGTAATAAAGGTTGAAGAGCCCTGAACGGCGCCATTTTTATTGTTTACCTTTAGTTAAGTACCTAACCAAATGGAGTATAGGTAATAGGTAACTGATAAATACATAAAGGTTATTTCAAATAGAATCATTACAACTTGAATAACATGAAAAGTGACATCAAACCAACACAACCATCCCCGAACACAGACACGAGGCAGGTACCTACAACTCTCAAATTGATTTGATTTTACCATTACATACCTACAGGGCCCAGGGAGCGAACGGATAAAATGACACGTCTTTCATAATGCTTTAATCCTCACGTGCAAACATGCTCGACATGCGTTCGTTTCAAGGAAAAGGAATCGTGTATACTTTTTTTTATAACAGAGGGGGCAAACGAACATGCGTGTAACCTGATGGTGAGTGACTAATTGTGGAAGTCTGCCGGGGAGGCCTTCGTTCAGCAGTGGACTTAATTTGGCTGATATGATCAAGTGACTACCGCCGCCCATGGACATCAGCGACATTGTAGCTGTCACCAATGTTTGCCGGCCTTATAAATGTGTGTATCAGGGGCGTAGCTACCGCCGAATCAATGATACGGGGCCCCCGGGCTACAGGGGTCCCCAACGTGTGTAAGGAAAAAATTTAAAAATGTTATCCACAATGTCACTTAATCTCGTGCTTCCCGGGAAAAAAACTGTCATAGATGCCTATAGTTTTCACTTCAAAAATGACAGAGCATAAAAAATGCCTAAAATCTTAACCCTTCATTTGCACCCCTCCAAAGCACGGTACGCCACTGGTGTGTATACTCTTTGAAGCGTTACGACATGTCCATGGACCCCATGTCTTACTTCCCTTTCCTTCTCCTTTTTCCTATTCTACCGGTAGACAGCGTGCGTTTGTCGTCAGTAGAAACGAGAGGTAAGAGAACATAGGCAGTCTGAGCGTGGTGCGACACTTTCTCGTCTGCCACGGTTAATAGACTCCGCACCGCGTCTCTGCAACCATTTTGGAGTTGCAGATGTGTATAGGCGGCGATGACTACTTACCTTCAGGTGACGCACCGGCTCGAATGCTAGAGCTCGAACTCTAGCTCTCTCTTCTCTCGTGTTAAGAAGGTCACTGCGCTACATTTGCATGATGCATTCCCCAAAAGGCTACCTATAGGTACCTAATTGATATGCCCAAAAACAGTACAGAACAGTATGAGTGCGCCTAAGAGTCTAATCTAGTATTCAACATCTCCGAGTCTAACTATACCAATTATTCTAAAACGGAAATATCAGTGGCGTAGCGTGGGGTGGTAGGTTAGGCCACAAGAACCAAAATTTTGAAAGGCCCCGGGCGGATAATCTCTGTATGCCCCTGGAAATAATGTTTATTTTTCACCATTAGAAACCTTCATTATTTCCGATTAACAAATGCTATTTATTATCCCACTGGCAACTCTAAAATTTTATAAATAACTAGCTTTCCGCTCGCTGCTTCGCCCGCGTGGACTATAGATACAGCGTTGCAAGCAATTAGAATGTGTAAATAAAAATATCCGGTATTATAACTATCTTACTTTAATTTCTCACACTTTTGGTTAAGAGACATACAATTGAACAAGTTCTATTACATGTTTTTTCTCACCCTTAACCTTTGAATCCACAAAAAGAAAATAACAGAATAGTCCTCGGTACATCATACAATACCAATTTTAATAGTGTTGCCGTCGATAGAATAATCAATATTCATTCTAATGATTTGACCAATGGAAAGCATATACTTAAATTATTCCATGATCAGTATCAATATTATGTTAAATATTCTATTGATAGCTCTAAAAGTGACAATACTATGGTGTTGAAAATAACAGGCCTATTTTACGACATATTATGTAATTAAATATGAGACATATACTGAAAAAAAAAAATCTTTAATAAAGTTCTAAGATGTACGTGATAAAGATTTTTGTGGGGATTGAGAGGGAATGCTCTGTCCCTTTCCCGCAAAACGAGCGTTAGTATAGAATTTGTATGGTATACAGGTTTGTGATGGCACAAGCTGGTATAGTACACTATTGTTATACCAACTAATAGTGCTGGCCCTCAAGTTTCCCAAAATTATTATTGTTGTAAAATGGTCCTTCTTAACATGACATACCATCATGCCTGTATTCCCCGAAGAGTAAGGCAGAGACTTCACTAGTATGTTTATTCTTCTATTTTCCTTATGGCAACTTAGTTGTCAGTGTCAAATTTGTAAAATATGGTTTTTATTTATTGTAAGTTTATGACAGTTTTATATTATATTCGCTTAATTGAAATAGCAGACTTGATATACACCAGAACCTTAAGTGCTTAAAATTCTTCTAAATGGTAAATACCATGGTATGATACAATATACTGGGATCAATTTCTTTATCTGACAAACTAAATTGTATAGAATCTTTTTATTTGAGCTCCATTTAAGTTATTTGTTTTTTAGTTGGATGTTGACTTCTGTTGACATCAGTACAATTCAGTTATAAAAGCGGCACATTTCACACCCTATGTTAGCTTAAATTAAGGAATGAATTATAACTAAATTCTATCTAATGACTCCAACATCACAATGCTGTTTCCTCTGATAACCTGAAAAGATTTAAAAAATATATATATATTTAAAACACTAAATGCATAATACTTATCAACTTAGCATTAAAAAACTGATATTCAATTATTGATGGACGGTCACCAGCACAAACGGTAACCACAAAATGTTCAAAAGTCGATTTTGAACTTAATCATCAACATTTTATTAGGTTAACCTAATGTGCTGTAACTGTACCATAAAAGTTCAGGACAAAATCTTAACCTTTAATCTAGCCAATATGGCTTGAATGTACAGTCAACATCTCAAAGGCTACCATCATATTAAATTTAACATAACATCAACATCATGACTGCCTCATTAGTCTAGTTGTCTAAAGCGTGACTGCTGGTGTCCTGGGTTTGATCCCCAGGTCAACCAAAGTGTAATTGGGTTTTTAATTCCCAGTAGCAGCTTGGAGTCTGGATTTGTGCCCGGTTAGTGGCAATAGGCTCACCCCCTATTATGTGGGACCTCAACATACCGGAGAAATGTGGGTGTACATTAGTGCACCTCTGCCTAACCCTCCGGGGAATACAGCCGTGATGGTATGTTATGTTCAAATCATCATCTCATACTCTTGTCATCTGAATTACTTAATCCAGAACCTCATTTGTTCCACTCTAACTAAATACAGATATGTAATCTACGGAAAAATATTCTGAACATAATTAAAACATTTACTTACCACCATGCCAATGTTGTTCCGCTGTCCATCTTTGCTTTCCTCTACCGACTCATCCAGCACTAGGTTCATAAAGGGATCAAATCCTCTAAGGACTCCTGTCACAGCACGGCCAGCATTCAGCTTGATTGAAAGTTTCTTGTCCATGAACCTGAAAATACATTTTTCTTTTACTTCTGAGTATTCTGAGTATTAAATATTTTATTGACAAAAAACTTTTCGGTAAAGAAAATATTGTATTGGTTGTAAACCATGGGCTGATGACAAAAAAACCACCACTAAACAATTTTTTTTTTGTTTTTTTGCTGTTCATAGTGCCCCTAAGCCCTAAGCGTATACTCCAACTCCCACACTCAGCCCCTAAGGCTACTCTCCGACCAGCTTTTTAGCCACTTGCTCATGGTAAGTTGCTTACTAGGGCGTCTTGCCATACTATTGCCACTTTCAACTGTAATGAGATGTGCAGACAAGCATTGGCAATGCAATAACATGATACTTTCAAAATCCAGGAAGTTATGCTTGAAAATCAGTATCAAGCAGCTAGTAGGTAGAGCATAAAATAAGAAGGATATTTATAATCACAAAACTAAATAATTTTCTAAAGATACAATAAACATTCAAAGACGAAACAAAACTTGTTTAGGTTAACAATGGCGCGCATGGGACGCTACATCAAAAAGAGTATTTTACAAGGGAACAAAGTATGAAAACTTACTTTTTCAATTCCGGAGGGTGAGCTTTCGACATTTTTACTGTTTTTATTTAATTTCTGAACACGTTATATTACAAATTCAAGAATTTTGCGTTCCGGCAAAATTATAGTTTTGATAGAAGTGTTAACAATGTTGCCACACTTGAATTCAATAAATTTAATTTGCCATGTTGCCAGAGCTCCTAAAATGTTATTATTTTATTTTCTTGTATTACCACTTTTCTTTTTTTTAATTTTACTAATAAAATTATGCTTACATAACAAATTGGTAGGTTAGATAATTAAAAGACACGTAAAAACTGCTCACAACGATAACTAAAAAAAACATAAAAAAAATATGTATATGTGAAATTGGTATATTGCCCTCTAAAATCCAATTCCAGTCATCCAAGTCTAGCTTTCGATAGCTCTATACATATATTATTATTACTCTTTGGCTCTATAGCTCCACTGACAAGATAAGGCGTAGTTTCGGTATACGTGTAATTGTGTGTTGTACACGGCATGGCGTAATTTTAGCCAGCCTAACTTCTTTGTTCGCAAAGTTCCATCTTAACTTTTTAATTGATCTGATAAGACATCATGAAATAAAAAAATCTGGTTCAAGAAAAATTTTTAAAATTGAATTGGAGAAAAAAAATATAAATCTTGAACAAAATAAAATAACCTACAATATTATTGATTAAGAAGACATCATGAAAACATCCATATCATCCATATCCATCAGAAAAGTGATTTTTAAGAACATAATTATTTTATTTACATATTATTTATAAATAAAAATAGAAATTAAAACTACTGAATTATTCTTATGTATTGCCAAGTATAAAATACTGCGCGAGATATAACCCAGTTTAGTGTAAGATACCATGTGATTATAACTTTGTGCACATAAATGAGATAACTTTGATTTGGTAGGCCTATAGTCATTCCTTTTATCACACGTCAAAATATTGTAACCAATAATACAATAGCAACAAGTAGACAGCTGGGACTGGCTAGGAGGATGGATGCTGTTGTGATATTCATGTTCTTCGAATCCAGCAGTAAATAATTGATTCATTATTGACTATGAGATTTTTGCGCTAGTCGTAATACGTGTTATTAGTGAAAAGTTTGTGTTTGTGTTTCTCGTTAAAAATGGATGAATCTGGGATCGACATGGGATTTGATCTCGCAACGTTCCTGACGAAAGATTTTAGTGTTGATCAGAAAGTCTTGGAGGAGATGACTGCTGCCCAGCAACACCAAGACTTCATGTTCTACGAGCTCAAATCGAAAGCCGTGCCGATAACAGAGAGGTGAGTGTTATTTTTTTATAAACATGTAGTTTATTTTGTGATGCGCTGCGGCGAATGTCTACACTACGAATATTTTTAGCACATCATGAGGAACAATTTCACCGTAGATCGAATGCCCGCGACCCTGAAAGCTGGACTTGGCAAAGCCCCCAGATTCACCTCTTGTTTATCTTTGGTCTACACAATTTGCAAACATTCCATCGTCGGATGTAATGTGTGTAAAACGAACCTCGCACTTTCTTTAGCCTTATCAGAGTAAACACGTGATTCTAATTTTAAAAATTAGGCGGCAATTGGTGGTACGTTTTTTGATTCCCGCCGTTTTTGGATAAAAAAAGTACATAAAAGTAAAAACATTGCTAGTATTGCTACTGGACAAATATTAAAATAGGAAGTGTCAATATTTTGGTATGCACAGAATTACTTTCAAAAGTGACCTCCTTTTTTGCGAATCGCGCGGTGTGCGCCCGACTAAATCTTGTCCAGCCCAAAAATACCAATTTGTCTGAACACATTTATTAGCTAATTCTATACCTACCTACCATAAGAATGCGATACCTGCATCGTTTGGATTCATTCATAATAAATTATCATACCTACTAATCCAGTATAGGCTGGCCTTAAATTTTACGGAAAGCCTTTACAATGGGAGGTCAGTCTAAACTGGATTTGTATACTTGATGTGTAGCCGTGCAGGTAGGAACTTCGCTAAGCAATAATAATTTATAGTGTCCAGGAATCGAATCCGCGTCACCAACCGCCGAAGTCGCGCAGCGTAATACTGATAGACTTTATTGGAATAGCTACCTTTTTAAGAATAATTGCCTCATTAGTCTAGTCGTCGTTAGCGTGGCTGCTATTGTAGAGGCCCAGGGTTCGATTCTTAAGTCAAGAAAAGTGCTATTGGGTTTACCATGACATTCTCAGTAACAGCTCGGAGGTTGCATTTGTACCTACCTATTTAGTTGTTAGTGTGGGACCTGAACACCAGCGAACTATTAGTGTACGCAGGCCAGCACATCTAGTTACCACACTATGTCAAATTTTCTCAGTTGATTTTGAACTTAATCAGCAACAGTTTAAGGTTTAAAATCATATAAAGAAATTTGACAGTTTTGTATAACCTGATGAGCTGGCGACTGTACCTACAGTATAATATAGGTAATGTCACTGTCAAAGTGTCAAACTTACCTCCATCATGTGGCTACTTACTAAAGAAAAAAAAACAATGTGATAACACGTTTATTCATTTGTTTGTGATGCATTATTATTATTATTTTTATCGTCGAGAGAAGACTGAGACCTTTTAATTGCTATCGTTGAACATTGCCATTATCTTGCAATTTTTATTTTTGAGTTTTATTGGTTTGATTTTAACTTAAAAAGGAACATTAATTTGGTTAGGTAATTCGTAAGATTCCTGCACACCAGCATATTTAAATAAATTTATAAGCAGAAATAATCGTAATGTCGATTATTAAGCGCAATAATCGTAATCGATAAATCATCGTTTCATCACTCATTTTTTTATTGCGGCTTACTTTCTTAGTCTGTGTTAATTGACAGGTAATAAAGCTTGTCTAATTTGCTGTTAATTAGTGAAGTGTTAATATACAATGTTAAATTATATTAACCATATTAAATAATATCAATAATATTATACAGCGCACAGTGTGGTATTAGGCCCTAAAAGTTGGCCAAATATGTTTTTTTTTTTATTGGTAAACTATACCATATTACCGAACCTTTAAAAGTTAAGTAGTTGGTCCAATAAATGGCCGAAGAAACTCCGTGCTAGTTCGCCACACTCGCAGCGGATGTATTCCCGATCCGGTAAAACATGGCACCTTCAAGAAGAGAGACTATTCTTTTCTTAAAGGCTGGCAACGCACTTGCAACCTCTGGTGTTGCGACGGTGATCACTCACAATAATTCTATAAAAAAAAATCGTTGTTTACGATTAATCGTATTGGTTACATCACTAGTTAATAATGTTTGAAATTGTATCAGATGTGTCCCGTCACATCACACACATCAAGCTATACAAAACCAGTTTTGACTGATTTCCCATTGTAAATGCTTTCCGTAAAATCTAAGGCCAGCCTGTAGTAGTGTAGATGTCCTTTATGTAATATGTAGGCAGCCACCAACACTGCAGTTTTCTCTAGCAAGATATAATGTAGAGAAAGGCATATACTCGTATACCTATATTCTGTAATTTCCCGGAAAACTAACATACCTAACTAACCAGTTGCTGTTGTACTGTGTCTTCGTGGAAATAGCTTTTGGAAGATAGAGATAACATTGGATTAAAATTGGACATAGGAGATATTTAGGAAAAACATACGAGATCTAAATAAGAGTAATAAAAGCTAAAAGAATTGAATTACCTTTGTCTATATGTTTGTACACGAAACATGCAAAAACTAATCCACCAAATTGGGTGGGATTTTCCCAGTTGTGGTGGTGGAGGTCTAAATTAAAAGCTGGTGCAGGTTTCATTTTGATATGCCAACTAGTATTAAGTAATGTAAGCAAATCATGTTACTTCGCACGCTCTCATTACCACAGAGTAAAAGACCACCGCGGCGGCGGATGAGCTACAATAGGTTTAGAGAATTAATTTTTTGTGTCCAAAAATTATAATTAAATAAATACCTCTGCATAAATCCTTCTCTAGGTGGAACGCGGTGTTGGTTTATTAAAGTCTCCCGGAGCCACTAATTACCCCCTCAGTCCCCTTCCTTTTCCTTTTCTCCTTCCTTTCTTTTCCTTTACAGGGTCGGCAACACGCGAGCGGTACCCCTGGTATTGCCAAGCGTCCATAGTCTACGGAAACCGGCACGACCGGAGTACTACCCTCCCACGAATATCGACGTCAAGTAGCAGTATGCATTCTGTTGCGTTTCGTGCGGTGAGTGCGGACTGCCGGAGGCCCAATTCCACCTTCAATTCCCTTCCTTTTCCTAATTAAGATCGGCAACGCATTTGCAACTCCTGCCATCAGGCCCTCCTGCTCGAGTTATTCCATAAAAAACACCGTATTCAAAAGTTGTATAATCTAGACGATACTCGATTCTTGACTCGTAACATCAGCGAAAGTGATGAAACAGAGGGCAGTGAACGATTTCGTATTTTTATATTAAAATCTAGATAACAGTAATCTGCATAGATAAAATATTATTGGCGGCGAACGCACCGGCTGATTTCTTTTTCCTACTGTATATTTTCTTACTTGACGAGTCGGTAGCTCAATATTTTGTTAACTTATTAACCGTTTTCGTTATTAATTTGTAATAATGTATATTAATTATTAGCTTAGCTGTACATGGAATTTTTTACCAATTTGTTTTTTTTATACATTATACTTGCAGGATTGTCCCATAAGTCGTGTTTGTGTGAGTCGCATTTGTGACAACTGACATAAAAAAAGTTTAGCTTGAAGTCGGTTATGTTATAAAAATACATAGTTTTCTACGTCACTTGACCTGTTCTGATACTTATTTTAAGGTCCATAACACTAAACAACAATTAGAAATTGCAAAAACCAAGTGCCTTGGACGCTATTTCAGTGACCTCGTCGAGATTCGGTATTTATCTTGTCATGTGATTTTATCAGCCCGCCACAATTTTCGCAGACACAGCAGCCATTTTTATCAATGCACTGAAGGCTTCATTATATTGCCGGGTTGTTGTTAAATATTGTATTGTGTAGTATGTATTGATAAATAGAATATTGTATAGGTGGGCGACTGAGCGCTAGAGGTCTTGGGTTCGATCCCCAGGTCGAGCAAAGTGTTATTGAGTTTTTCTATGAATTCTCAGTGGCACACGCACACCCACAGTGCACTCACGGGCACAAATCCAGACTCAGGCTCGCCCCCTATTACACGGGACCCAAATATACCGGCGAACTGTGGGTGTACATTAAGTACACCTCTGCCTAACCCTTCGGGGAATACAGGCGTGTTGGTGTGTTATGTTAGGTGGGCAACTGGTCGATCGCTGCTATTAGTCCAGTTACTAGGTAGATAATGTTATCTAATAACATTACCGTGGTCCAGGTGATCGAGGCAAGGCAGCAAACAAAGTTTAATGTATCTAATAATAATTGGTAGAGAGTGTAGATATTGGATCTAGTCAGTTTGAAATTGCTATTGAAACTGCATTTAAGGACGCCAAGAGCTTTGAGACTGGGGCTCGACACGCTTAAAAATTAAAAAGTCACTTCTTAAATTTTATTTGATTAATGTATATTTACGAACAAAAATCGTTGGTGGTAATCATCATCATCATCATCAACCTGTATCCACTGCTGGACATAGATCGAAGCGGCGGCAGCCAGGCTAGGGGGTCGAACTTGCGATCTTGTGGTTGCCGGTTCAAAATCCACCCATTGCACTAACGACGTGAACCCACTCGTAATACAAGCATTTAGCTTAGTACGAGGGGTTTACAAGAATACTCGTAATGTGGGACCCGCATTGCTAGTAAGCTTTTAAAATAAAATACCTCCTCGAGCGTCATTTCATCCTATCCGAACGACAACATTTCGCAAATCATCACTCCATCTTGCCGGAGACCGTGATCCTACGTTTTCAAGTCCCCTTCTCCAATCGAAAACACGTCTACCTAAGCGTTTGTTCGTTTCTTTACGAGTAACTTACGTGTGGTGAATGTCACTTATCCAATGGCAAGAGAAGACAAGTGTGGTTTTTAGTTGGTACGAGTCCGACATATACTGCAACCTCCAGACGACATACATAGGGGTAGGCAGAAACTATGGAGTGCCACTTGCTACGACTCTTGCATATCTCTTTCGCTTCTTTCACATTCATACATATTTTCATACACAAGCGCCGGTTGCGAGTGCTACGCACCTGACCTTTTTGGAGAACCTCGCCGATAAGATCGGTGTACGTCCTTCTAGGGCGACCTCTCCCGACGCTGCCACTAACATTCGCCTTATAAATTCCATTCGTTAATTATCATTCATTCTCTCGACATCTCCGGACGATGTATGAGAATTTTCCGTACGTAACCCACAAAATGTCAAATTTTCTCAGTCGATTTGAACTTAATCATCAACATTTTAAGATTGAGATTGGATGCGAGCTGCCCAAGACCGGGATCGTTGGCGCTCTTTGGGGGAGACTTACGTTCAGCAGTGAATGGCGATAGGCTGATATGATGATGATGATTTTAAGGTTTAAAATCATTTGAAGGAATTTGACAGTTTTGTATAACCTGATGCTGGCGACTGTACATTATTCGTTTGAGTAATATATATTTTTAATACAGAACATCTGGATATCAATGTGGAGGTAACAACCGATAAGCTATCCGAATTGTTTTCAATTAATAACACCTGTTATCACAACACTGATACTTCAATTTATTCCATTTAAATTTAAAAATAATGTTTTATCACTGCTAGTAGTGCTAGTGAATCACAATACTTATCAAGTTCTTTAGAAATATTCTGTGCAACATCGTTAGATAGATTATGAAATCTATCTTGCAAGATTGTAAACAGTCGATAGATTGTGAACTCAACTTACTGTTACACACTATCTTACAATTTAACGCACTATTCTTCGTTAAGTTATAGAAAGTAATTTCTTTCGGGACGCTACTAAAACTACAGGCATAGTCGACAATAATAATTAACGTAGATTCGAAATGATAATCGCGATTAATTGGTTAATTGTCTTGACAGAGTGTACAAACGAGTAATACTGATTTTATCTCTCTTCTATTATCCGATGTAGCACAGATAAGGTTAGAATCGGAATTGATTTGTTTAAAACGTTAATTGATGATAGGTTCTCGTATTAACCAATAGAAGTGTTCTATGAAGTCCTATATCTCTACAAATTTAGGCTAAGATTGAGTGTTACTTCATTAATTAATCCACAATAATTATGCCAAAGATCTGACGGATTTTGACATAGGTAATATACGCATAAGTTTTCGCTTAATGCTTTCTTTGAATCTTAAGCAAAGTCCATCACATTGGGAGCTTTAGGTATTCACTAAAGCAAGAAAAAAAAGACACCAAAATGTTGACAGATTTTCGTTGATGTTGCGCTTACTTACGCCTCAGTGTAGAGAAAATAATATAGACTAACTGTCACACAAGTTATTTAATTTTGATAAATATTTTAACATTGCTTTGTGTATTTTTATCATATTCCGCATTTGTTCCTCTGTTTACTAAGATACGGCCACTATTACTTATTGATTCATTTAATAATTTTGTCTCAGATGGCGGGAGTATACCATAGTCTGCCATATTTAAGGCGATGCGTTCTGAATTTAAATAAAATATTATATTTGGCTTCGAGCCATCTTGTAAATGTTACGCTTAATTAAAGAAAAGCGTAAGCGAAACAAACGGTTTCATTTTTTTACTCGTGCTTTTATATACTAAATATGACATCAGCCTATGTATTTCAGGAAAAATACCTCTTCACAGAGAAAACACAAATAACCGGAGTTGAAAATTACAATTGCAAAAAAGATAATCAAACATTATCCATTAAATATCCTAGGTGAAACCTGTATCTCTCTTGTAATTAATAAATAAATAATATAATACATAAAATTTATTTCAATAAACTTAGTACTATTTTACAACTTATTTTAGCAAAATTATATTTTAAATGCAGATGAAACAGCATCTGTAGCCAAACCAGGCAAGGCCTGTACTTCGGTTATCAGCGCCAGTCCACTCGATTTGCTTGACTACTACTTATTTGCTAACAATTTGAACTTAAACTGATTGTACTGTATTATAGAAACGCTTCACACTTATTATGTATTTATCCAAAAAATCTTAGTGAACGGAATGCTGAAAAGGGGTTGTGGAAGGCAGTAACTGCTAGGGTTATTAGGAAACGGTACTGCAGCTACTGGAGAAAGTAGCTTACCTTGACATTACCTTGGTCATCAAATGTAGGATATTTCATACTAAAAAAACCCGGAAAATTATGAAATCTGCCTCTAATTGTAACTAATCAGAGGCCTAAAAAATCATCTTTCAATAAATCATAGTGATTAAAATTTATTTATCTCTTAAGTGGTTAGGACTTTCTACGAAGTCCTAAGTTTCTACAAACAAATTGTATGATTTCAATTGATTCTGAGAAATAGCTGGCCCATCACTAGGATAAAGCGGCAGTCGCTCGTTTGTTGAATCATGCTATGATTCCGATACGAATTTGTTAGATCATATGTGTTAAAATATCGATAGCTCACTATGCTGTCTTAATGTTCTGAGGTAGGTACATCACTCTTTTCTACTCGTTCTTTTCTGGGACTGGTAAGAACGTGCTTGAAATTAATATCGCTTTGCTGGTATAATTAGAAGCACAATGAAAAAGGTGATAAGGAAAAAGAAAAATCAAAACAAGCCAAAATACTCTGTGAACCAGATTTTAGAATTGGTACAAATAGCACTTTTGCTTATCATAATCACATCAGCTAATAGAGGTCTACTGCTAAACAAAAACCTCCTAATAGACTTCCACAATGACGACCTTTACCAGGTCGTCTGTCGATCTCGTTAAAGGTCGTCCCACACTGAGTTTTCTTATTGCCAGAACGGCCATCAGTTTTACGTTCTATTGTCAAATATCTATCTTATTCTACCCTATCCAAATGTCTATTATTTTGCAGGATTGTAAATATGATTTGATTCTAGAGGATTGCTAAGTACGGCCCTCTAAACTCTAAATTAAAAAGTGGCGATCACAATAGACCGACTGCTGTCGCAGCGACATTACAGCCACAATACAGCAATAAAAAAAAGTACGGCCCTTAGCTTTCTGACCATTTTATAAGTCCCTTGTAAAACGGTTTACATACAGTAGTAGGGTCAACAAAAAAGAATCTACTGTCAAAATTGGAGCTTGCCTAATGTAATAAACACCTACTTAAAACTATTACAAACTATGTTAAAATCTTAAGTACCTATGTGTGAAACTAGTGACGTTAAGAGTTACATAAATTAAAAGATATTTTTCCCTTTTTTATCTGCTTTATCTTTTGCGGGTACTATTATTTATTCTGTGGTGACAGTAAGTGTTATCTATGATCTAGATTTTTAGCATTAGTCGCATGTTTGGGTTGTCAAATAGCAAGGTCATTGTAGATCACGCTGTGCCGAAGCATTTTTGCTATGAAATCACTAGTAAACAGAATGATAGTACAGCTTGTTCAACATAACTAAGTTGTCCGCACGTGGTAAATTTTATTAGAAAGAGTCGTTGTAAAATAAACTTGGGTCGTGTATGTCTCACATTTCTGTATTTTTTTTTTAATTTTCTATAACTATACTTTTTTTATATTATAAAGCGGAAGAGTTTGTTTGTTTGAACGCGCTAATCTCAGGAACTACGGGTCCGATTTGAAAAATTATTTCAGTGTTAGATAGTCCATTTATCGAGGAAGGCTATATATCATCACGCTAAGACAAATAGGAGCTGAGCATAAATGAAAAATGTTGCAAAAACGGGAAAAAATTAAATGCAGAAAAGCCGAGAAACCACGCGGGCGAAGCCGTGGGCGGAAAGCTAGTTTAGTATAAAAACACTAAATTAAACGATTTTACCAGAACGGCTACCTCGAGACAAGCAAACTTATTTCGAACAAACTACCTATGAAGCGACTTGTACAAGTTGCAGTTGCAGTTGTTACAACTTGCAGTGTGAAATAAAGCTAGATTTTCTTTTGTTTTCTTATCCTAAGTTTTTCAACAATTCTATAAGCAGCAATGTATGGCATTTCTCGCCTTTCACCATTATTCTGAGATCCCTAACCTCCTAGGAGATCTGGTCTGGTCTTTATCTAATGGTGTCTTTCTTATTGACATAAAATGCCGTATTAAATTTCGTTATTGTAATGTTGTTTGTTGGCTCTATAAGCTTTACTAAGAGTTTGCACAAGTTAAACACAAATTCTGTCGTCTTCTGTAATTGCTTCTGTTAAACTTTACTGATGATGATGCTTATGCGGACGTAGTGATTGAAGACCTTGTTGAATCAATTTCCGCCAACTATAAAATGTACAGACCATTCATGATGATTACAAGAACCGACTCTTGGATGAAAGTGCATCAAGTCATTGCAGAAAGAAAGGAGACATGAATTGCAGAGAAGAGAATACGACCGTCGTCTTTGCGAAGAGAGTCCATAATCCTTTGAATGTCCTGCTCAGGTCAGACTTGTATTCTTATATCCTGCGAGAGACCTTAGTCCAAGGTCTGCAGTTGGCTGTATTTTTATTATTATTGATGCTATTATCAGCAGCATGGCTGTCAGGAACAGGGCTTAGTGCATACCCAGATCTAAATGTGAATTACTCTCTTCTCAAAGCAGTGGCCTTAGCAGGTGTTAAGCAGTACAGTACAGTCGCACAGCAAATAATGTGAACACGCGTTTCGCCACGCGACTGCTCCACAGTCAGTGCCAAGAATTTGAATCCACTCTGTTTTTTGTTGCAATAACGTTCGGTACCGAGTTTGCCAATTGCTACATATTAGTAAATTAAATTGAACAGGTTATTGGTCGGTCTTGTCATGTCTTATGTTCGATTGTGACTATAAAAATGTCCTTCTCTTATTTATTTGAACAGAGGTGGAATTACTACTGTTTCAAAGGCTGCTATCCTTCCAATTCCCTCCTTTTGTTGCTAATTATAGATGTCTTTGAAAGGACATAGTTAAAGATTTAGGTTTGTTTAAAAGAGCCGTTTGGTTAGGATCCCTGGAAGAATTATTTTCAGCCTTCGGGGTGAAATGATAAGTCATCTAGACTACTTAACGGCTGCTAGATGTACAGGGTGAGTTAAACGTTTCGGGGTAAGAAACATACTCAAGGAAATTCCTTTGTTGCATTATCCATGTCTCATGTACATTTCTGCTCTTTGTGCCTGAGCTTTGCATAAAATTGGTTTCATTTCTTTTTGTCTCCCTTATTTGCTTATTTCCTACAGAAATACGAATTGAAAGCGAGAATATAATCAATTATACTTAGTTATAAGAACTGATTTCACAAGAACCTGGTTAAGTAATGTGCCAAGCGACCATGGAAACTAGATGACTGCAATATTAACAAATCTAAGTGGAATGTCACTTCAAACTCATTTAATTTGACCCTATCGTTGTCATGTGAAGTCTGGGCTCTATTGGTCGCGCCATCAATTTTAATGGACGCTGCTCGGCAGGACCAATCGCCGGCGACCGTTGAATTGATAGCAATTTAGCGTAATTATACTTTGATAAGAGTTACAGTTGGCGAATTGTTATCTTGTAGCTGTAGCAAGTTCATAGTTTAAGTGTTCAAAGGTGTTGTTTGTTGTAACCTAAATCCAAACCCACTCTCCATAATTATGCAATAAGATTTATTCAGTGGTAGTCGACCATCTCTCGGTTGAAAGTGCATTTAAACGCCGCTAAAGCTAGACTGGTTCATAAAAAAGTCGCACAAGTCATCCGTCAGAGAACCAAAGTAACCGACTCATAGGATTAGCTCACTCAAGTGGCAATAGGCAGGTTACGCCTCTCAGAGAACCGACAACTGTTGGAGCAAACGAGTTCTCCAGTGGAGACCGCGTCTACGCAAACGTAGTGAAGGACGCGCGCAGTCCGGTGGAGTGAAGATTTGCGGAAGGCGGCTGGCAGCAACTGGATGAAAAGAGCTGAAGATCTGGCTCTGTGGCGTGCAATTAAAGAGGTTTACGTCCAGCAGTGGTCGAATGCGACTATAGTATGACACAACTGTATTCACAGGGTATAGCAGAGGTGTACTTCTTTAATCCATAGTTCGTTTAAACGTTTTTGGGCTCCATGTAAAGCCTAATGTCAATAATCTAGCACAGACTGCTTCTAGTCTACCAGTCAGCAGCAGCCTAGTTAGATATAATATCAAATACATTGTATATTTTATATTCCAAGTGCATACTTCACTATCAACAAACTGTCGCTAATTGTAGTTGCGACAACAAGGCACAGAGGCGTCCATTTTGTCAATTAATTAATTAATCTCATCATGCAGTGACTCCGTGAATATTCGCTTCTATACCGCCTCCGTATCGCCAATGATTGATTACTAAGTACTCCTACCCGTATCGAATCGAAACGTGAAAAAAACTGTCCGTAAATTATTATGGAACGATTTCCACCACCGTTCCTATTATTCTCTGTTTTAAAGCTGTTACTAAGTGCTCATTGAACCAGGAGAGAGAGAGAGACAACGCTATTTAACCTGTAGAGCGACATCCTTTTCTTACAACCAATTAAGTGTTATGGCTTTTTGTTCTTGATATTCTATATTTCATGATAGTTTATAACGTGGTGCGGTCTAGTGGGCAGAGTATTTTATCGTAAACAAATTAACTTAATTCTTTCTTGGAACACAATGGTGTAATAGTTGTGAGATTGGTATTTTATGGATGAATGACATTTTGTGGCATGTCATCAATTTGTGCAAAAAGTTACACCGTTTGGGGAATCATATAGACTTACCTCAGTGGTATGTTGGTCTTAAGCGCGGCAGCTGCGGTAAATAGATTACCATTATCAATTACCGGATCTTACAACATGTGATTGCGATTTTGTATAAAGTTCAAAATATTGCGCTACTACTGGCCACTGTCTTCTCTCAGTGAGAGAGCTTAGCTATAAGTCCACCAAGCTAGCGTACTGCGGGTTGGCAAACTCACAAGAAAATCTCTCAGGTGAGCAAGTTTCATTAACCGTTTTAAATGAATGGTAATTATTATTAATTATTCAGAGGGGAGTGCCTTGGTTTTGAACCCAATTCATGTCACTGATAAATTCATTACAGTAGATTTTGCGTAACAATTTTTTTTCATGATTAAATTCCTAAAAAATATGGCACGGATATAAATCAACATTTGGTTTCTTATGCCTCTTCTTTATAAAGTCCAAAGTTCCTTCATGCAATGTAACCGGTACCGGATTCATATGCTTCCTTTGATCAAGCGCATCTCGTGCCATTTGAAAGGCGAGTATCACCTTGGCAGTTCGTGATGAACTATTTAGTACCTTCACGATTTCGTTAGCACCTTTATGTACGGTAAACAGTCCGAATATCGAGAAATGAATAATGTTGATCGATTTTGTGTTAATTTTTCGAAACAATAATATTAATGACGTTGGTATTTTCTTTTCTGCTTTAGACATGAAATTTTTTTTTATGGGTTAACTCGGCAAACGAGCAGGCGAGCTACCTGATGGTAAGTAGTCATTGTCGCCCATGGACATCTGCAAAACCAAAGGAGTTGCAGATGCGTTGCCGAGCCTATTTAGGGAAAGGGAGGGGAAGGGGAAAAGGAGAAGGAAGGGGATTGGGGGAGGAATTGGGCCTCCGGCTCTCTCGCTCACCGAACGAAGCGCAGTAACGAAACGCTACTACTCGGACGTCGGTCTTCTGCGAGAGTGTGGTACTTCCCCGGTCAAGCCGGCCCATTCATGCTGCGAACAGCGTGGCCCTACCACAACAAAGAAGACATGAAAAGAAAACCCTTTAAGTAGTCGTTTTTCAGGACTGCAGGATTTGTCCCCAGTTAATGGCGAAAGGCTCCCCCCCTATTACGTGGGACCTTAACATACCGGCGAACTACGGGTGTACATTAAGTACACCTCTTGGACTTTTGGACAAATATTTTGCTCTAAGGATCAAGACGCGTTGTATAAGTTAAATTGTCTGGAATGTGTTTGCCGTTGGTCTTGTACATATACATACATACACATACTCGTAAATCTAATTTGGTCATATTATGTTAAGATGGTATTGTTTTTGTATATAGTTAGACGGCGCCGTCGGTCGTATATGTATACGAGCAGATGAGCCACACGATGTTAAGTCGTCATAGCTGCCCATCACACTGAGCACCTGCAATGCTGAAGTAGTTCCTGATACGTTGAATGAGACGGAAGGGGACTGAGGAAGATATTGATAAGTTTTGTATTCTGTCTATATTTGTGTCCAAATCAATTTTCCTTTGTATCAATTGAACCGCTCTCCGATCTGAAGCAAAATCGATTTGGCACGCATTTCAGAATTATTAGTCAACGATGGCTAGACACATGGAAGAGCCACGGGGTTCCTAGTGCGTTCCCTGTGTCTTGGCGAAGCGCCATCACCTAACGCTTAAGTGCATACCGTTATATGACATCCGGAATAACAATATTAGTCTTGTAATTATTGTGTGTCTGTTAGTCAGATTATATATTTATAAACTACTGACGAAGTTTTGTGTTACAAAGTGCTTTGTTTAAGTGTTTGGGCAAAGAGATTTAAAAGCATTATACAGTGGGCATTACTATATTTTCATGCAACACAACGTTTATCCCGATTTAATTTGTTTTTATATCATTCAGTATATTTAAAAATATATGATGAAAAGAATAATAATTCCTCTAGAATCTATACTAATAGAATTAAGCTGAGGAGTGTTTGTCTATGAACGCGCTAATCCCTGGAACTACTGGTCAGAAAAAATATTTTTGTTAATTATAGCCACATTCATGAGGATGGCAATAGGCTATCCAGCATCACGCTACGATCCTTAGGAATGGAGCAAAGCGGGTGAAACGCGGGGCACACGTACTGAGTCAAGTAATATTAGAATACATAGCATATGACTTACCTGGTTCTAGCCTGGCATACCTTTCTCCTCCCTCACATTGTAATAATATTGTTTGCACCCCGGGTAATGTTGTAAATAGAAAACAAGAGCTGTGGCTCTTAAACAACGTACCTTCAAACCCAAAAGTTAAATGAGCGATCTTAATCCAAAATTCAATACTCAGTTGAATCAAAGCTAATTTATTTGAACAGAGCAACTCCTTGCTAGGATTTAAATTGGAGAAACGAAGATTACATTCTTGAAGTACTTTCCCAACAAGAAATTGATAGATAAACAGCTAAAATTCCGCTACATCTGTTACTTCAACGACTGTGCGCATACGCAGACTTTGGACTAATAAAGATTTGTTCAACAGAACTGTCTTTGAAAAATATTTATATACGATTATTGGAAGTAAAGGTTATCTTTAACTAACATCGTTATCTTTTACACAGAGACACACACTGCTTCACGGCTTTGCTTTATTTTTTTTGTTGTGGATTAATCAGAACCACAGAATACGTAAGTACACTTGGCTACACATCAATTTATATTTATCCATTATAAACTGATCCCACATTGCATAGCTCTGCGTTTAATGAGAGGTCAGCTGAAACTGGAGTTGTAATATGTAGCTACTGTCTCACAAAACTGTCATTTAAATTTCGTGCATTGGAAATTTATAATTGCTTTAAAAACAGCATTGTCCGACACGAAAATTTTCTCCACGAATTCTTCTTGTCCAGGCATACCCATGCCCGGTGAAACTACAATTTAAATCATTCGAATTGAACCCGCAACCTCCGTTGTTCCTACATTCTATAAGTTTTTTTTTGTGATGAAGAAAATCCTGATGAATTTGCGGCCAGGAAAGGTGTCAGAGGAAATCGGTCTCGTACCGGCGCGACTAAAAATGACATAATAATTAGCGAATAGCAAAAGAAACTAACCACTTATTGGAGACGTCAGACAACGTCGTGGCAGGCAATTAATGGCGGGACGAGGTCCAATAAAGGTCTAGCAAGGACTGGCCGCAACGGATTCTAAACCGAGAGGGGTAGAGGAGGGTAGGGAAGCCTTTGCTCTGCAGTGGGATTATAATAGCTGATAAAAAAATAAAATTGGATAAGTCATTGTAACTGAAATTTCCGTAGACAATGATTCAACTATTGTTAAACTAGTACCTATTTACACACAGACAATCTCACGCAAAGACAGTCTGTTATGTTATCACTTTCTTTAATACTTTTACACTTTGTTGCGAATATTTACCTTATTATTTGTGTATATACGAATATAAAGTACCGCACCCTATGTTTGCCATAAGTTAATTATTCCTTATCTAATCGGTAGCTCTTGCTTTTGATTCCGGAGTTCTTTAGTATGGTGTTCAAAACGACGAATTTTTTTTTTTAGCTTACTAGCAATGTGGGTCGCACATTACTAGTATTCTTGTTAACCCCTCGTACTAAGCTAAATGCTTGTATTACGAGTGGGTTCACATCGGTAGTGCAATGGGTGGGTTTCGAACCGGCAACCACATGATCGTAAGACCGACGCCCTAGCCATTAGCCTCTTCTGAGGCCAATTTAACAAAAATAATAAGAATGATCTTTACTGAATGCGTACTTACACAAGAACGGCAAGATGAAGAGAGAAGAGATATCTTTACGTAGCAGACGGCAACAGTGCCAATCATAGGGGAAGAGTAAAGGCCTTTACGTAGCTGATTGATATACATTTAAGTAGACTGACGCATAGGTTAAAAGACAGATAGACAATACTGCCTTTTATCGACACTGTCTATAATGATAGTAGTAGTATTGCCTCTCTAGCATGCTTACTTGCTAGCATGAACGGGTTGGCATGACCGGGGAAATATCGACGTTAAGTAGAAGTATGCATACTGTTGCGTTTCGTACGGTGAAAAGTGCGGAGCGCCGGAGGCTTAATTCCTCCTTCAGTCCCCTTTCTTCTTCTTTTCTCCTTTCCTCTACCTTAAATAACTAAATGGCTTGGCAACGCATCTGCAACCCCTTTGGTAGTGCAAATGTCCATGGGCGGCAATGACAGCTTACTTTCAGGTAGCTCGACTGCTATTCTGCAGAATTATCCCATAAAAAAAATATGGAAACATCTTCGTTGGCATCTAAGTAGATAGGCGTCCCACAAAGCCACCATTCCAGGCAAAAGAGGCAGTAATGGAGTGAACAGCTAACAAGCACTTGCCGAAGTAAGCACGTAATTAGCGGGTCGTTGTCTGCTCGGAATCAGAGCCTCAAATGGGCTGCTAATTAACGAGGTGCGTCATAGAGTACTAAGCAAACTGACGTACTCTACATTATTTGCATGCAATTTTGCTGCAAATCGGCCGCTAATATAGGGCGCTAACAGCTTCATTATCACCATGACAGGCAAAGAAATGCAACTGCTGAATAATGGTCTCCCTAAATTTTCGTTCCAGGGAAACTGAGAACAGAATATGGGATATTTTCTTATGCTAGCTTCAGTATAGAATGTGATTTTGGTGGAAATCTGGAAAGATTTGGTGGAATTATCTATTTAAACAAGATAGTTGAGAGATATAAGTTGAGAATCATGCGTCCTCTCTCCACTATATGGTATCATCGCATTATTGTACTAACCAAAGTTGTCTGAGAATTGTTTTTGTTGCACTTAATTTAACGAAATACCTTATTAGTGCAGTTGCGGTAAGCATGGCTCTCATTCGGGGAGGCCTGAGTCCACCAGTAGACTTCTATAGGCTGATGATGATAAATTTCTCAGTGCCTGGTCAATGTCAATAGTTCCGCTTGCCCCTAAAAAGCATTCCGGTGAAATGTAAGCGTACCTACATCAACACCTCTATATGTGAAGGGTTAAGTGAGATAGGTAGTAGGTTTACATTTTAATTTAACACTTAACATGATTACAACATCGGAATAGATCATTAGTCTATCGCTACTTCTCTTCTAAAAGATTCACTGACACCTACATTTCATACGGACGTAGAAATGTAGCTGTTGGTTGCTTCATACATTATTGTTGGCACGCGCGCTGTTTGGATGATAAAGGTTCACACGTAATGTTTCACGTTTACTACATATTAAATCAAATGTTTGGTATTTTTATTTGTAATTTATATTGGCATTTACAAGGTTAAGTGGTCGTTATAAATCGTTTGGTATTTGTCTACATAAATAAGAAAATGAGCGACTTCAACAAGGAACAGACTCGCAATTCGGATGTATATTTTTTAACAACGGGATTCTGTCATTTCTGAACTATTTTCGTTTGGGAAAGTATACTTCCTGTTTGGTCCCACTTAAAATTGGTGCAGATGTCTTCACTCAAAATGTTGCAAACTACGATAAGGTATACCTACAATAACTTCGAAACTCGATGACATCGTCAACATAAGTAAAACGTTGTAACTGGTACTTTGAACTACTGACTACTGAAAATTTCGATAAAATTATCATTTAATAAAAAACTAAAACTGCCTTTAAACATAATAAAAAATATGTTATTTCCAAAACAGTTTTGGTCAGTGGAAGTCGGTAGTGGTAACAAATGCTTCAATCAAATTAAAGGCATTGTTTTCGAAACTGTTTTGGACATAACATTATTTTAGTGTGGATTGAAGGCGGTTTTACTAATTAATCAAAAATTTTATCGTATTTAAATATAGTTCATTTCTTAATTTTTCGAACAGACAACACTCGAGCCCTTGAACTTGCGCTGCGCGGGCGCATAAAAATAGTCAGCGCGTTAATAAACACGCATTTGTTTGCCAAATGTACATTACTACTATGAGCCAATATTTTTTCTTTATGAAGCAGAAAAAAGTTGTAACATGACTCATTATTATTTTTTAAAGTAAAAACATCTGAAGAAGTTCTCGTGAGCAACCATGTTAACCCGACAAACGTCGATGATGAGCTATTATAAAAAAACCAATAAAGCACAGTCGCTGTGTCTTTTTAATTATTATAAATTAAAGGTTTTCCATGTATTCTTATTATGAGCAAGTTGAGAGGAAAAACACGAAAGGCTGACCCCACCACCATAGTGGAACGGATAGCCAGGAAGAGAGATAAAGAGATAGATTTTGCCGTAATGCGACCTCAGCAATGTCGACGTATGTCAAAGGATTTTTAAGACAAAAAGTTTAGGCCAAGTTTTGCTCGTGAAAGGTCTCAATCGCATTTATAATATGAGTTAACTTTTTCTTAAAATAGTCCTTTACTTAAGATATTCCATTTCATAACATTAGGATTCTAACCAGTTATGATTCTAAGCTGAGTCGGTCACGTTTAGTAACCGGTCTCTTGTCATCAACCGGACTTGCTTGCCATTGATGGTATTGGTAGTAAAGCGTTTAGATTAGTAATTGATTGTTAATAGTTATTTCTATAATACTATCGTCGGACATTCCCCGTGTAGCTAGAAGATCTGTTCAATTCATTTCAATAACATCAAACCGCAGGAAACTAGTTTTCCTAATTGCAATTAAGGTAAACGTACGTAATTTCGACAGTGTCCCAATACTCGTCATATTTTATAAAAAGGCTCGTATTTTAATACTACCAATGTCCTAATGAATTATTTTTATAGAAACCTACTAAGAATAATATATTCTATAATTAAAACAACAAAGCTAAAGTTAAACTGCAATGGTGTCAGTGTAGGAACTCATCAAAGGTGAGCATCTCCAAATTTTGTACTTTTTTGGAAGTTCAGCTACTGAAAGTGAGGTTCGGCTTGCCGTGTTTGGTTTCATATCTTACTGGGTTGGTCGACCGTTTTGATAGGTGTGATTATTTCAAGAAATTGTTAGGTTAATTATCTAACGATATAACCCATCAAATTTTATTTTTTTATCATTATATATTTATTATAGCGTCTGACAAGTATTGGTACTAAATAATCCCTGTTTGTCCCAGTACTCGTCAAAATTAGTACTTTTTTGACGGAAATTGGGACACGTTTGGAGAAATGTATCTAATATCGACATGCTGTGTTTATTTAATGCAAAAGTGAATATTGTTATATAAAATTATATTTTTTGCGATACCTACATTGTTATTGTTATGTAAAACAAAAAAAATAAATTTAAAATGATCCTACTCCCAACTCACCATCACATCATATTAGGAGGCAGATGATACGTGAGATATTTGAGTGCCTTTACCTTATAGTCATGGCCAAGGAATTCGTGACCTTTACCACGACCATTGCAAACTGTGGTCAAGTACAATTAAAAGTAACCTTACAAGATAAGGTAGGTACTTTATACACTTTCGTTAATAATCATGTTGAATCTCTTTGGTTTTATTGAGGGGCCAATGGTTAAGAACCTCCACAATATTTTCGGATTAATGGTTGCCTTGCCCTCTCTCGGATTTTTTAATCTTCATCATCATGTCTGCCGAAACTGCCAGCGACCTTTTGGTACAAAGTCGTACAGACTTGGTAGTGGTCGTTCTCGTGAAGGTGCTCTCAGTTTTCGTCTGATGCAGGTATTCTCGGGACATGGCAGTCTCGGGAAGGACCTGTAGCGCGTATATTGAGAATCAATGCCCGTTTCTTGGACTGCCCCAAAGATACGACGCAGCACACAAGATTTATGCCCAGCTTAGACAGAGCTGCGCCGTGGTCGAAAGGGGGAGAGAATTATCAAACTCTTTCCGATGCGCATAAGCCACACCGGCAAATCTTTGAATTCCATGAGCTGTGGGCTGCTGGCGGCCATTGAGGAATTCGCCATGCGATCAGACAATAACCCCAAAGCCCATGTTTGCCGCACAATATGACGCAAGACGGGCTTTGAAGGGGTCTAGAAAACGCTGATTCACGGCCTGTCATAGACGCGAAGAATGTCACAAATCCTATAGCTGCGACTATAAGGCAAATCACTATAACATACCGAACACTGCAGAACAAACGAACGAACACTACAGCGTCTGTGATTACAGTAAGACCGCAGTGTCTTACTTAATTTGTACCGAAGTGCTGTTTCCTGAGCTTTCGGAGATTTTGCAGGTCTGTGTATTGATGAAGAAAGGTCTCCCCCATAAACTTCCACTTCAACCAGTGAAGCATGCTACGACTCTTAGCAACGTTATTGAAGGTTTACTTTAATTTTAGCACAGTTTATTGTAAACTGTGAAGTTTTCAGTTTATTGACAACTGTGAAGTTTTCAGTTTATTGACATCTGGAAGTTGTCAGCAAGTGATAAATTTTAATATCAAAACTCGGTGTTAAGACAGTGGGGTTGTATATG
Source organism: Subacronicta megacephala (assembly GCA_958496365.1). Lineage (NCBI taxonomy): Eukaryota > Metazoa > Arthropoda > Insecta > Lepidoptera > Noctuidae > Subacronicta > Subacronicta megacephala. Next base: position 970,207 of record OY292538.1, read on the forward strand.
TTTTACATTCGTATTTTGCTACAAATTTCTTCACATCATCATCCTTATCATATCAGCCAAATGAGGTCCTCTGTTGAACGAAAGCCTCCCTCATAGACTTCCAACTACGACCTGGTATATGCCGCCAGCATCCAACGACTCCCAGCGACCTTTACCAGGCCGTCTGTTCATCTGGTTGGAGGTGGTCCCACACTGCGTCTTCCGGTGTGTGGTCTCGACTCGAGAATCTATTTGCCCCAGTGGTCATCCGTTCTACGAGTTATGTGCCCCGCCCACTGTCCCTTAAGCTTGCTAATCTTTTCAGCTGTGTTGACCACATTGGTTCTTCTACGGATCTCCTCATTTCTGATTTGGTCGCGTGTAGAGAAATGGTAAGCATAGCTCTCTCCAGAGCTCGCTGAGAGACCTTGAGCTTTCTTATGAGGCCCGTAGTGAGCGACCACGTCTCTATCCCATACGTCATCGCTGGTAACACACACTGGTTAAAGACTTTTGTCTTAAGGCACTGCGGTATTCCCGACGAAAAGACGTTGCGACGTTTGAAGTTCTCCGAACGCTGCCCAGCCGAGTTCGATTCGACGAGTAACCTCTTTTATGAAGTTGAACCTATCTATCTTGACGGTTTGTCCCAGATAAACATACTCGTCAACAACTTCAAGAACAGAGGTCCCAATGCATGTTGGGATAGGCTTTACATGGGCATTCGAGATTATTTTTGTCTTACCCATGTTCATTTTAAGACCCACCTGTTGGGAAACTGTTGAGGTCATTGAGCATTGTACCGAGCTCGTGGAGCAACTCTGCCATAACTACGACATCGTCGGCAAATCGAAGGTGAGTGATTCACTCATACTCACCATTTATGATAAAACCCAATGCTTCCATCTCCCTATCTACCATTTCTCTGAAACGGAATTGCTTCCATACACTACTCCTGTACTCGGACCGACATGATGGTGGCGTTTTTGTATAAGCACTTTGAAGCACTTCGATATACCGATAGTCAATGTAGCACCGCTGCAGGGATTTAAAAAAAAATCAATAAAAGGCTCTCTCATAGTCCACAAACGGTAAGCATAATGGCAGATTATATTCATCAGTCTTCTATATAATCTGCCGCAGCGTAGCAATGGTAGTAAAACCTTTTCGGAAACCGGCTTGTTCGGGAGGTTGGAAATCATCAAAACTGTGCTCGAGACTACTAGACTACGTGTTGACAATTATAATTATATATTTCCTATACCTTACTATAAGTTTCATTTGGCACTCACTCACTGCTGTTATTTTTTATTCTTATTTATTAGAGACAAAAATGAGGAAATATAATTTGAAAATAACAATTTATACTATCTGTATACACTGTATATATAATAAACATTACCTTAATGTAGCTTTAAATTTCGCATATAAGTGAATAAATCGCAAATAATATGAACCTTATGTTTTTTGACATAGAGTCTAAATTTGCACTGAAAATTGACGGGTACTGGGACATCTTGACGATAACTAGGACAAATGTGTCGAGTACTGGTACATATGGGAGTCTTTTGATTTCTTTAAATATTTAATTATGTTATCGTTTTATATTCATTATAATAATATATTTATGGGGCGATATGCCTCCACATATACTGGGTCTTGATAAATTAAACACCGGTGCCGGAATAATATTTATGTACAGCGTTTATTGCGTTATATACAACAGGAAACAAAGCGTAAGTATTAAGCAAGAAGTATGGAAGATGAAGAATGAATGGAAAATGAAAGTTACAAGATGAAGATAAAATAGTCTGCTTAGGCGTAAAGTTATAGCTAGCGCGCGCGACCGAGAAATGGCAAGCGTCCGGCGTAGTAAGCGTTTCGGTGGGCACTGGAGTGGTCTCGCGGCTACTGCGCTGCGTCCGCGCTGACCGGTCCCGTTAGGCAGGGCTTCACACACGCGCGGCCCGCGCGCGCCAGTGGTGCTTAGACGAAGGGGTCGCATCAATGTGGTGCTACATTATTATAGAAGGTAGGCACCACATCACCCCCCCCGGGGGTCTGGAAGACCTGAGGAAAAAAAATTTGTGAATTTCACATGACGACCAGACCGTGTCGTATAGGCACGGGGTTGATTTGTGTCGGCCAATGCCGATCTTGGCGTTGTATCTTCTTCGGCCAAAATGTATGCTGGCTTTACACGATCTATAGAGACTGTTGTAGGCCCCTTAGGCAACTCCAAAGTTACGGTTTTATCCGTAAATTTCAAAGTCTTAATTGGTCCTGTGTATGGCGGTTCCAGACTACCTCGTAAAGCATCCTTTCTGAGGAATACATATTTAGAGTCCTTGAGGTCTTTATGCACGAAGATAGATTTATGTGTGTGACGTGAAGCTGGAACTGGTTCTAAATATTTCATATGATCTCTAAGTTGTGAGACAAAATCTATAGGTTTCACTTGACTTGAAGAAGAAATGGGCTGAATAAACTCACCCGGTATCCGTAGAGGCTCACCATATACCATTTCTGCTGGTGAACATTCCAGGTCTACCTTCCAAGCTGTCCTGAGGCCTAGGAGAACCACTGGGAGAATGTCGGTCCATCTGGTTACATTGTGGGCCATGATAGCAGCCTTGAGAGTTCTATGGAGCCTTTCGACCATACCATTTGCTGCTGGATGATACGCCGTCGTGCGTTGCAGCTTGATGCCGCAGAGTCCTGCAAGCGCCTTAAACAGGTGGCTGTCGAATTGGCGTCCCTGGTCTGTGGTAACAATCTGTGGACAACCAAATCGTGAAACCCACATATCATAAAAAGCTCGTGCTACTGTTTCTGCTGTGATGTTGTTAAGCGGCGTCACCTCAGGCCAGCGGGTGAACCTATCTATTGCAGTCAGGCAATATTTGTAGTCACACGATGACGGTAAAGGACCTACTAAGTCTATGTGTACATGGGAAAATCGGCATTCAGGTAGCTTGAAGTTTCCCAGAGGTGAGGAAGTATGCCTTTGCACCTTAGAACGTTGACAGCTTTCACAAGCCTGGACCCAAGTACGGCAATCCTTGCGTACAGAAGGCCAAACAAATCTTTCGGTTATCAGTTTGGTAGTGGCTTTAGCACCAGGGTGACTTAATCCGTGGATTTTGTTGAAAAATTGTCTTCTCAATTCCTTAGTGATGAACGGACGTGGTTTCTGTAGGGAAACGTCACAAAATATTTTTAAATTCGTACCAGGTACTGGAACTTCTCTAAGTTTCAATGATGAGCCCTTGGACAATAGGACTTGGAGCTCACTATCCTCACGTTGAGATCTCGCCAGTATTTCAAAGTCTGGAGAAGCAGCAAGAGATTCTATTCTAGAAAGAGTATCAGCAGTCAAGTTATCTTTACCTGATATATGCTTGACATCTGTAGTATATTGAGAAATTAAGTCTAAGTAGTTAAATTGACGTGGTGTAAATTTTCGATCCTTCTGTTGGAATGCATAAGTGATAGGTTTATGATCAGTATAGATAACAAAATGACGACCTTCTACCATGTGCTTGAAATGCCGAACGCCTTCATATATAGCCAACAACTCCCTGTCGTAAGCACTGTAAAGCTGTTGTGACTTGCTCATCTTTTTTGAAAAGAAAGCTAGTGGCTGCCAATGTCCATCCACTAACTGCTGGAGAACTGCTCCTACAGCTGAATTGGAGGCGTCGGTGACTAGAGCTAGGGGGGCATCAGGAACAGGATGTGCAAGTAATGTGGCCTTTGAGAGGCTTGACTTACAAGTTTCAAACGCTTGGAGAAGCTCTGGAGACCAGGATAATGGTTTCGAACCTTTAATATTTGGTCCTGCTAGCATGTCGTTCAGTGGAGCTTGATCTGAGGCTGCATTAGGCAAGAAACGGCGGTAAAAATTCAACATACCGAGGAACCTTCGTAAGCCTTTGGCAGTTTTTGGTGCTGGGAAATCTTTCAATGCCTGGATCCTGGTGTCCAATGGGTATGTTCCTTCAGCGGCTATCTTATAGCCTAAGAAAACAACTTCACTCTTACCAAAGCTGCACTTAGCCTCGTTGATAAGTAGCCCATAGGTGCTCAATCTTTCGAACAGCTGTTCCAGGTGTTTGTGATGCTCATCGCTAGACCTGGAGAATACCAAAATGTCATCAATGTAGGAATAGCAAAAATTAAGGTCACGAAGTACTTCATCCAAAAATCTTTGAAAAGTCTGAGCTGCATTTCTAAGTCCGAACGACATGTAAGGAAATTCAAATAACCCAAAAGGTGTGGTTAAAGCTGTTTTGGGAATATCGTCGGCAAAAACTGGTATCTGATTGTATGCTTTTACTAAATCAATTTTCGTGAATACAGAACAACCTGCTAGCCTCTGAGAAAAATCTTCTATATGCCTGATGGGATATCTATCTGGTATTGTACGCGCATTGAGGGCGCGATAGTCCCCACATGGTCTCCATCCATGGTCCTTCTTCGGTACTAAGTGTAATGCAGAAGCCCAAGCAGAATCTGAACGTCGGGCAGTACCGTCCCGCAGCATGTCTTCGAATTGTTCCTTGGCTATGGCTAAACGGTCTGGGGCAAGGCGTCGAGGTCTGCAGAATACGGGCGGACCGGGTGTTGTCCTGATATAATGAATTGTGGAATGTTTTACCTCTCTGTGTGTGCCTGAAGGTTTGGTCAGCGTAGGGTACTGCGCTAGGAGCGTGTGGTACTCACTAACTCCTGAGATGGCCTTGACACTCTGTATCTTACACGGCTTGAGCAGTACTGGGCTGGAAAGTGTAGTCACACTGTCTAACAAGCGCTGGTTCCTGCAATCAATCAATAAACCGTAATATGACATAAAATCGGCGCCTATTATCGGCTTTTCCACATCAGCCACCACGAAGTTCCACGCAAAATCTCGGCGCAAACCAAGGTTTAAATGCAGTTTAATAGTGCCATATGTATGTATTATAGTACCATTTGCCGCTGTTAAAATGTACTCGGTACGTTTTCTGTGATCACGCGCATACCTACGTGGCAAAACACAGAGGTCAGATCCGGTATCTACTAAAAATTGCAATTTCGATCTATTATCGGTTACGAAAAGGTGGCGGCCGGTAACAATGTGACAGTCATTCGCCACCGCTACTGACTGTCCGGGGCATTTCCCGACTTGTAGGTACAGGGCTTGGTACACTTTTCAGCTTTTTCACCAAAATTACGATGATACCAACAAATACCTGTATCGTACTCCGCGTCGTGACCACGCCCGGAACGGCTTCTGGACCTTCTAGAAAAACGTCGTCGCTGAAACTTTCTTCCGCGTAAATTAAGTTGTTCTACCTGTTGGTTAAGCTCACTTTTAATTCGTTCCGTTATGAAATCCTCCATTTTCTTAAACATGGCATCCAACGTGGTCGCCGATGTGCTGGCGACTTGCGTGGCCGGACGTGACGTCACTTCGCAAATCTTGTCGGCTAATTCCGCAACGTCATTCAGGGTATAAGAGGTCTGGGACGCTATGAACGCCTGTACGTCGTTTGGAAGCCGGTTCGACCATAAACTACGCAAAACATCGTCACTGACACCATCACCCGCCAACGAACGCAGATGACGCAAAAACTGACTAGGTTTTCGATCTCCTAACTCTTCCTGGGTCAGCAACTGACGTAACCGTTGTTCGCGTGAAGAACATAACCGCTTGATAAGTTCTTGTTTTAATCTCTCATACTTGTCTGTCCGTGGCGGATTCACAATTATATCCCGTACTTCTCTCGCGATACCGTGCTCAAGTTGTTGTAAAACGGTATAGAATTTTGTAGAATCCGACTTCGTTCCAGAAAGTTCGAATTGAGCTTCAACCTGTGCGAACCAGATATCCGGGTCATCGGGCCAAAATGGGGGTAGGCGCACGGAAACCCGTTCTACGCCGGCAGGAACAGTTAATGGCGTGGCACAGTCTTCATATTTTTCCTCCGCCATCTCGATGTAGCCTCACGTAAGCGCAAACGTCTATGGGTCACCACTATATGGGGCGATATGAATGGGGGTAGGTTTCCTGTTGTATATAACGCAATAAACGCTGTACATAAATATTATTCCGGCACCGGTGTTTAATTTATCAAGACCCACTATATGGGGCGATATGCCTCCACATATACTGGGTCTTGATAAATTAAACACCGGTGCCGGAATAATATTTATGTACAGCGTTTATTGCGTTATATACAACAGGAAACAAAGCGTAAGTATTAAGCAAGAAGTATGGAAGATGAAGAATGAATGAAAAATGAAAGTTACAAGATGGAGATAAAATAGTCTGCTTAGGCGTAAAGTTATAGCTAGCGCGCGCGACCGAGAAATGGCAAGCGTCCGGCGTAGTAAGCGTTTCGGTGGGCACTGGAGTGGTCTCGCGGCTACTGCGCTGCGTCCGCGCTGACCGGTCCCGTTAGGCAGGGCTTCACACACGCGCGGCCCGCGCGCGCCAGTGGTGCTTAGACGAAGGGGTCGCATCAATGTGGTGCTACATTATTATAGAAGGTAGGCACCACATATTTATCGGAAAGATGAATAAATTCTGTACCCTGTCGTACCAAACAAAAATTTCTAAGTTAACTCATTTTGAGGTGGCAGAGCTGTAAACACAGAAAAAGTCTAAAACTGACGAGTAATGGGCCGTTTACCTTATGTCATCGTATTGCTTGGATCCAGGGGACGGTTTTTTTTTAGTTAAGAAAAACGTTTTTTACTACCTGATGGTAAGTAGTTATCGCCGCCCATGAACATATGGACATACGCAAAACCAAAGGAGTTGCAGATGCGTTGCCGAGCCTATTTAAGGAAAAGGGAGGGGAAGAGAAGGGGACTGAGAGAAATTGGACGTTACTGTTTATAGACACAGAACTCTTTACAGGCAACCCTAACCCTGCGTTCTCATTGACGACAAACATGTTGCAAACAGCTACTTACCTATCTCTCTCACTCTTTGAGACTAAGATAGATGTTTGCAACATGTTTTGTCGTCAGTGGGAACGTGGGTAAAGCCGGCGCCGCAAACATGTTCCGCATTGCTTACAAAAACTACTTTACATAACACATGTGATAGTATGTGTTATTCTCCGCCCACGCCTGTATTCTCCGAAGGGTTAGACAGTGGTGCACTAATTGTCCATAGTTCGCCGGTACATTTAGGTCCCATGTAGGGGGTGAGCATATTGCCATTACGTGGGCACAAATCCAGACTTCGAGGTGCCACTGAGGATTTCAAAGAAAAATCCAATAACACCGTTCATAATAATGAGGCAGTCTTTGAAAATACTTGGTAACAAATTCCTTATTCCAAAATGTTTATTCGTTAAAAGATGGCTACAGAAGGTATTATCTCTAGTGCAGTTTTACTTTTTTGACATTTCGAAGTCGTGTGCGTATTAATCATTAATTATCACGCGCTTAAACGGAAAACATCGTGAGGAAACCTGCATGCCTTAGAGATTTTCTTGACGCGGCGTGTGAAGTCTACCAACCCGCAGTAGGCTAGCGTGGCAGAATAAAGCCTAAACCATCTCGTATTGAGAGGAGACCCGTCCCCAGCACTGGGACAATTTAATGGGTTGATGATGATGATGATAAAGACCGATATATATTTTGAAGTGTCATTACGTATTAGAGGTTTAATAAACGCTTTGGAATAAGGACCTAAGTGTTAGCTCACGTCGCTTAAAGCCTATTATAAGTTAAGTGCTCCATATTGTGTAGGCACTAATGACCTTAACATGACCATGCTCTTGCATTACGTAATTAAAACGCATAAGATTTTATGATATTGCTTTAGTTTTTGTGTCGACGTTGAGATCGTTTAGTGTTTAGAACTTATCCAGGATTAGTGGAAAGGAGCTTGTTTTATTTTAAATTCACTTATGGCGGTATTAGGTAGGTATTGTTTTAACATTCAGTTGACATTAATACTAATATTATTAAGAGGTAAAGTTTGTGAAGTTGTAGGGGGTAATCTCTGGATCTACTGAACCGATTTTGGAAATTCTTTTACCAATAGAAAGCTACATTATTTGCGAGTGTCACAGGCCATGTCGCTCAACGAAGTTGTGAAAACAACGAAAATGTGAGTTCCTACTATGTAGATTAGATTTGATCCCTTTTAAACACCTTATCAAGAAGTTTCATGAATTGTAGTTATTAACCACCAAATTGTGAAACTACTCTTATTAAGAGTACATAGAGTGAATCGGTTTCTCCTAGGCAAGCGCGCTTCATTGTAGATCGCAGTATCGCTTAACATCAGGCGAACTGGCGGTCAAGCATAGGCCTATCAGAAATAAAAAAAAACATAGTTTTGGTAGTTTCACGTTCATGCGTATTTGTGTAAGTTAAGTACTACGGCATTCAATGGTATTTTAGAGATCGCTTAAGACTTAGGGCAAGTATTAGGGCATTTCTTGTTGATGAGAATTCTTCCAGAGTTCTCTATTTGGAAGCTAATTCTTTATTGGGATGGATTAGACCAGAAGAAATATTTCATAAATCTCCTTTCTGACTGATTCCTATGTCAAGTATGCGTAATTATATATTATAATACCTGGCTCTACAAGCTATAACAACAGAATTCTGTTTATTTTAAACTAAGCCCAGAACAAAATGCCTACGTCATACAATTAGTACAAAAGAATGCTATTAGTACTGATGGGAACATTAGTTTTATGACAACATTATTATGCGGGTGTTGCCGTGTATCCAACAACCTCGTATAACAAGCTACAAAATTGACGTCATCATCATGCTCTCATCCTTATCTATTTATCCATCTAATAACTTACATAGATATCTTTTTGTATTATTTAGGCATTTTCCATGCAAAGATTATTAAGTTATTTTAGTGAAGGAAAAATACGACCGCGGGCAGGATTCGAACCTGCGTCTTCTGGTTAACTACACCAGACGCTATGACCGCTAAGCCACCGCGACTCCCACCCGCCATGTCGAAATTTGCCTTCCCATTTTTAATTTACGTCTTTGAGGCGACGTCAGTGACATCTGTTGAAAATTTGTTTCTCAACCGACAAGACATGCTTTACAGCAAGTACGATGTCGTACAATGCCACCTTACCTTTTAACTATCTTTTTGTATTTTTTAGGCATTTTCCATGCAAAGATTATTAAGTTATTTTAGTGAAGGAAAAATACGACCGCGGGCAGGATTCGAACCTACGTCTTCTGGTTAAGTACACCAGACGCTATGACCGCTAAGCCACCGCGACTCCTACCCGCCATGTCGAAATTTTCCTTCACATTTTTAATTTACGTCTTTGAGGCGACGTCAAAAATACAAAAAGATAGTTAAAAGGTAAGGTGGCATTGTACGACATCGTACTTGCTGTAAAGCATGTCTTGTCGGTTGAGAAACAAATTTTCAACAGATGTCACTGACGTCGCCTCAAAGACGTAAAGACGATTTCGACGTGGCGGGTGGGAGTCGCGGTGGCTTAGCGGTCATAGCGTCTGGTGTACTTAACCAGAAGACGCAGGTTCGAATCCTGCCCGCGGTCGTATTTTTCCTTCACTAAAATAACTTAACTTACATAGATTATTATTTATAATTTATTAAAATAACTGTATATAAATTAAACTAGACAACTAAACTATATTTATAAACTAGCTTCCCGCCCACGGCTTCGCCCGCGTGGTTTCTCGGCTTTCCTATACTATAATATATATATATTATACATATAAACCTTCCTCTTGAATCACTCTATCTATTAAAAAAAACCGCATCAAAATCCGTTGCGTAGTTTCAAAGATTTAAGCATACAAAGGGACATAGGGACAGAGGAAGCGACTTTGTTTTATACTATGTAGTGATAAAAGAAAAAAGGTACACAGGGTATATAGTCCACTGCTGGACGTAGGCCTCCCCTAGCGTGGGCCATTTCACCCTGTCCTCCGCTTTAAGTTTTTATTTTCTTTGGACTAATATAGGCTGATGATGATGATGATAAATATATAATACAACATGATAGTGCGGTGGCCAGCACATGAAGTTACCACAATATGTCAAATTTTCTCAGTCGATTTTGAACTTTATCTTCAACAAGTTAAGGTTTAAAATCATTCGGAGAAATTTGTCAGTTTTGTATACCTTGACCTGCTGGCGACTGTACTTAAAATTTTAAGAACAAGCAGTCAAGTTATTCTATTTCACTATTAATTTAAATGAAGCCAAAGTATGTGCACGTCTTACCCCGCGTTCCCATTGACGACAAAACATGTTGCAAACATCTATCTAACTCTCAACTCTCACTGACTGCCTCGTTGGTCTAGTGGTCCCAATCGCGACTGCTACGCTAGAGGTCTTGGGTTCGATCCCCAGGTCGAGCAAATTGTTATTGAGTTTTTCTATGAAATTCTCAGTAGCAGCTCGGAGTCTGGATTTGTGCCCGGTGAATGGCAATAGGCTCGCCCCCTGTTACATGGGACCCAAACATACCGGCGAACTGTGGGTGTACATTAAGTACACCTCTGCCTAACCCTTCGGGGAATACAGGCGTGATGGTATGTTATGTTATGTCTCAACTCTCAAAGAGTGAGAGGGATAGGTAGCTGTTTGGCAGTGCATTCCACAACAAATTGGAGATACATACATACACTCACGCCTTTTTCCCACAGGGATAGGCAGGTAAACTTGGAGATGGACCGACCAATTTGCAAGGGAGAGGATTGGGATCTTCTAGGTCCCTTAAATACCTCGGATGGCATGTAAAGGTGTTACGTATGTTTGAAAGACTGCCTCATTAATAAATCCAGAGTTCTTCCTGTGGTCCCATGCGGGATGCTTGACTGCTACGCTAGAGGTCCTGGGTTAGATTCCTCGAGCATGGATTCTTCTATTAAATTCTCAGTAGCAGCTCGGAGTCTGGATTTGTGCCCGGTTAATGGCAACATGCTCGCCACGTGAAACCTAAATAAACCGGCGAAGTGTCGGTGTATCTACAATTAGTACACTTCTGTCTAACCCTTTGGTATGATGGTATGGTTGTTATCAAGTTAAAAGGTCTTAGCTATCTAATAATGCATTTCAAACTATACAACATAATTTGCCCAAAACATAAATATCAACAGTTATTAGTTCGATAATAGTGCTGCCAATCACTTATCTCTATATAATTATGCAGTTAAATTAACTTGCTGAGCAGTTCGGTCATTAAATTAGATAGTTAGTTGCTGTACTTGACATCGAATTTTATAATATAAACTGACCTCTTGGACACTGCTTTTCAGCGCCGAATATTCCTACCAAAATTATGTCAATTTTTACGAGCGAAAAAATCTAGTAGGTATGCAGCGACCCCTAGCGAGGTAATACCATAATACCTATATAAGGACCATCGTCGATCAGTCACAAACCTATTGCAGAAAACCGTATCTAAATCGGTCAATCTGTTTTGGATAGGTATATACCTAAATAGCGACATTCGTTTCGCACAAACAAACAACCTCTTACCGCAAACGAAAACAACTGCTCCGTTTCGTCGTGGGTAACAGAAATTATCCTAGCTAAGAATGCAAATTACAAGTACTTAAGTGTAAATGGTTCGAGATATTTTGTGTTCCTTAGGGAATATACATACATATGTGCCTGTCTCCCATGGGGGTAGGCAGAGACTATAGATTTCCACTTGCTACGATCCTGGCACACTACTTTCGCTTCATCTACATTCATTAATCTCTTCATGCATGACCTTTGGAATGACCTTTTTTTATTCGTGAGAAACTCCTCAGAATGTCCTCTGCCCTTCAGAGAGGAAAGGCGGAGGGTTATGTCGGACTTGTACCAACTAAAAGCACACTGCAGCTATCCGTAACAGGTTTTGGAGGAGGGCCCGAGATCTCTAATGAACGCATCGTTGGCCCCCTAGGTAGACATACATAACGACTAACAAGCTACTTATTATTCACTTAACTACAAATGTCATGTTTTCATAGTAACCCTCAATTTTAATTAAAATAATGTTTATTCATAATTATCTGTTATTCCAACGACCTCACACCCACTGGCCTATCTACTAGCCTTGATATTGACGATTACTATCTACTGGTTTCTAACACTTACGCGAATATCAGACATTGAAATAAAACTACTTTTTACGGATTTTATCGCGTTATATTGATTATTTTAAATTCCCGACGTACTTACCATCTGCTTGGAACCCCATCATAGATTCCATTAAATCCAAGCACAAGACTGCGAGACCTAAGGATACGGTGAGCTCATTCTGCGTGACCGGCATAAATAATAATCAACAAAATGTAGGGTAGCTGTTGATAATTTTGACATTAGGACGACCAACACCTCAGTCCACCCGTGACCATGGATGCTGTAAAGGATCCGAAACGTCGGGAATTTAAAATAATCAATATAACGCGATAAAATCCGTAAAAAGTAGTTTTATTTCGATTACTATCTAGTTCAACTGGTCTAGACAATGACCGACTCATTCTAGTCTCAAGACTGCCCAGTATAAGTTGAACTTTCAACACTTAGTGTTGGTTGCTCTCTGATGTTGACTAAAGCTTACAAACACTACAAATCTGAGTGAAATCTGAAATGAGTACGAGTTAGGAAAAGCCGGCACCATCTAGCAGATACTTTAAAATTTTAAAAAAATACTTGTAAAAATATATTTTAAGATCTATTTACAGAAATAAATATCATTTGATTTCATATAATTTCCAAGCCCCTTCAGTTCAATTGCTCTATAGTGAACAACCATTTTGGGCTTCCAGAACACTCTTATTAAAGAAGATACTGTTTAATTGAATAGTTCTCCCCAGAACTATTTTGGGCCCCCGCCCGAAATGGTAACTTTTTATGATTCATGCATTCATTCGCGGACACTGTATTTAACTTACCTAATATAATTTTGAGTCCGCATTTTATAGACTTTTCGTACAATGAGAGGTCAGACTATATTGGAGATGTATACCTCGATATGTAGACGTGTGTTCAAACAATACCTAAGGTTTTTGACGCCATCTTAATTACGGATGTTATCATATCATATGGTGCCATATATGTGGGTCGTGAACAGATGCAAATTACCTATATTGTCACCATTAGGTTGATATCTTTGATGATATTTCCTTTCGAATATATAAATCTCAAGCTACTTTTTGCGAATGATTAGCGAGATTTAGATAATATTTAAAAACAATACGACATGTTAGGATTACTTAGGAAGGTTTTCCGGAGTCTCGTCCGACCATGGTGAATCACCTTGTTTGATCAGGGACAGTGTTATAAAGACAGCAAACAATATATATGTACTTAACGTGAATCTTCCGTTGTGTTGGCCTTCGATGATTTGTCTGAAATGAAACGCTTATATATTTTGTTACAAATACTGACTATTCCACGGTTTTCTTCAGGAAAATCTGTGCCAAATCATCTTTCTAGAAATCTGGACCCGCCGGCTTAAGCTGTGCATTGTCTGTGAGTCAATCAGTCTAACAGATGTCGTTAGTTGATAAGGTACAAGGGTAATTTAGAAAGGGAGCACTAGTCTGACAAGAGGTTATAGGACCAAAGATATTGAGAATAACCTTCCTGCAGAACTAGGCTATGAAATGCAAAAAGATTTTTGAAATTGTACTGGTAATTCCAGAGATTAGCATTCGGAGACAAACTCTTTAGATTTATTATATTCGTATCGATATATTGAAGACATCATCTTCGTTTTACTGTATAAAAGGCAATCTAGTTATATGGAAGGCCTATAATTAGGAGCAAGTATGTGCTAGAAAAAATAGCCAGAATATCCATTATCACGTAACACAGTTAATCTCGTAAGTTCTCAATCTCGTCACCATGACGTATTGTTGACGGCAAAATGTCCAATATTTACTTACGTAGGAGGAAAAGCTGCAATGCTGATATGATATACCTATTGTCAATTTTCTTACAAAAACAACGTACGTGTCGTTATGTGAATGAGGTATACCTTCTAAAACGTTGGCAATTGCAGACATAATCATTATCCAGCTAGCTGCTTTTCTCAATGTTATGTTGGGCTCGATTTTCAGTCTAACCAGACGAGGCTGACTATCAGTATTTTACACGAAGCTGCTGCCATAAAAACCGCAACCTAATTTGTGGTAATAATTAATACTGATGTTTGAAGGAAATACTGGTCGCCAGGTTTTTTGGGCTTCTGACTACCACTAACGGTCGTCATATATTTTGTCATAGATAGGCCAAGATATCGGCGGCATTCTATGATCTCCGACACATATGTTGAGATTGGTCGCCCATCTGCAGAAAGCACAGCTTAACCTTGTAGATCGATTCTCTAAAGTATTAAATTATACAGTCTACCCGTGACCATGGATGCTGTAGAGGATCCCAAACGTCGCGAATGAAATAATAATAGTAATTTAAATGTAATAGATTATTTTTGCCTTTATTGTAACATCTTTACTGCAGTACCTACCTAATCGACATTATAGACACAAAAAGACTTTGCCGTGCAGTTCCGCATAGTACCTACCTACATAGATCTGATGTGACCTGACAAGAATATCAGATGCATCCAAAATCCACACGGAACTGGCAGTATTACCACGACTATGGCCAACGGCAGTTTCTTTTTTGCACCTGTTTAAAATTAAAATTGTTTTAAATATTTTTTTGTTTTTTTATTTGTCCAAGTTATAGACGCAGTTGGTTGGTTAATTAAATTTTCGGGTCCTTAATCATAGTATAAATAAGCCAGTAACAGAAGGTAGAGACGACAGTGTTAAATATCTAGACAATATCATTGTCACCATACGGGTCATGAGCTCCATTCATGATTGGCGACGTGTTCTTTTATCTCATTCTAGTTCATATTGTGTTATCTCACTCTCTCAGCACAATAACATAGCTTTTAAATTGTGAAGTGCATAGGTACACCCAGGAAATACATATCTTGCCAATATTACTCATGTACCTACGAATGTACATCCACAGATCGCTAGTACGTTTAGGTCCTATATCATAGAGGGCGAGCCAGACTCCAAACGAGACTCCGAGCCACTACGTAAAATTTCTTAGAAAAACCCTATAATACTGCTCGACCTAGGACCTCTAGCAGCAGTAGCAGCGCGCTCAGGACCGTAAGATTAATGAGGTAGCCATTTTTAGGGGCTATATTATCCTTCAAACCGAGATAATAACGTTAGCACATGATTGCTTAGCGACAGAATATTTGGCAATGCGGTGGCCTACCCATGTGACCACATCAGTACAGTTATACCTACCACTTCAAATTATTACAATCATAATTGGATGCATTGGGTTGTGTCCAGAAATGCGGACACTACAAACACAGACTCCTCCTCTGAACTTCGCTGAATATTGAGTAAATTTAAGGTACCTACTTTAGCAACACCAAATGTGTTGAAAATTACGTGCGAAAATTTTAAATAATATTTGCACACAATAAATTAAATATTCTTTGGAGTTGATGAAACCTTTTGATCTTGCAATACCCACAAGTTCATTGCTCTTTGTTATCCAAGCGAGATCATTTGAAACCGAAAGCAATGACTAATTTAATTCAAGCATTACATCTGCCAAATGGCTTCATTGAAACGGTTTTTAAAAATCCTAGAACTGGCGAAATTTACAAGTTAGTTTGGATACTTTTTGCAAAATTTGTGGAAATGAAACTACTACTACTTTTTAAGGATTTTATGGCGTTATATTGACATAATTTAACTTCCGATGCTTCGCATCCTTTACGACATCAATGGTCAGGTACGCTGAGGTGCCATATCGCAGCGATACTTGATCATTATTTTAATGATTCTTATCAAAACAAATCATCAAATTAACTTATAATTATTATGGTTCTTAAATGGTTTGTGGATAAAACACAAAGTTTCGGCTCCTTTAAAGTATTATTGTATTATAATAGGTGCCTACGCCCCACTCTTTCTTCCATCTCTCAATCTTATGTGACGCAGACGAAGTTGCGCGGGTCAGCTAGTAAATGATAAATATTGAAATTAGAATTAAGGGATGCTATAAGACAGAAAATAAAATTTTTTCTTCTTCTTCTTTTCTTCTATGTCTATATTATTGTAATAGATTGCTGGGCTGCTTGCCGCAATCGTTTAATGGATTGGTTCCCGTTCCTAATAGATCAAGACTCCTGCGCGCCTTGAAGAGCACGTTAAGCCTTCGGTCCTGGCTTTCATGAGAACAGTTATCACTAGTAAGTACATGTGGTTGCCGGTATTTTACGAAAATTTAATTGGAGGTTCGATTGTGAAATGTCGATGTTATCTTGTAAGTGGAGTCACCGGGAGGGGACGCCCTAGAAAGACATACCACGACCTTATTGGTGAGATCCTTCAGAAAGGTCAGGTGCGTAGTACCCGCAACCGGCGCATGTGTATAAGATGTATGGACGAAGCAAAAGAAGTATGCAAGAATCGTCGCAGATGGCGTTCTGTAGTTTTTGCCTACCCCTATGGGAAAAAGGCGTGAGTGTATGTATGTTTCTTGTTACGAATTCTATGCGCGTCTGGAAGGTAGGCAGATCTACTTGTTTTTTGTGACTTCTAGTACTGTTATGTATTTTGAGCTTCGCACGAGGCATTCACTATCAATAGTTTATGTTTTTTACACTGTAAGGCCGCAAAAAACATATATTATGTTTGACCTTATTGGCAATAACCTTTTTTTTTTGGCGCGCCTATTATGTGTTAAGTATTATTGTAGCGTTCGTTAAAAAAGTTTTGAATGTTTTTAAATAGAATTGATAACTAAGTTGATGATGATGATTAAATAAATTTACAGACCACTTTGCAGAATACAAAAGATACGCACGTTAAACTTCTAACATTCCTGTTTTTACGCCGGGGCTTAAAAGAAAATAAGTTTTTAAAGCACAGACCACACTGTTAGATTATTTCGATTCGTGTATTTGCATAACAAAACATCGCAATCAAATTCGAGCTCAGAATCAAACTTCACATGACATATCAGTCCAACAATTAAAACATTTTTATGTTCTCGCATGCCGTGCTGATATTAGAACAATAGAAGAGAAACATTATCGGATAATAATGGATTATTCTTGCTAATAGATAACAATAATATTATTGGATGACGTTGCTGTGAATTATGCAATCGTTATTACAATGATTTCGCTTAGTCGCACATTGCCAGAAAATTTATGCCGGGCGCCGCGCCGGTAGGTTCTATCAATTTTGTACTGAATTGTTACTTGTGTTTTACTAATTTCTGAGTTCATTGTCTTTTATTTTATCTGGTAATTGTTCAAAGACATTCAATACAAAAACAACATTGTATGAACCTCTATCAGTGCCTGCATTTCCCATGATGTTATAATTTAATTATGTTTTTTACTTTGAAACACTTGTGTACTGATTTCTTTGGTTTTTTACTTCCGATCTCGGAGCTAAGTACATATATTCCTACTATCCCTACCACAGGTAACAGGTTAACAATTAACAGGTATTTAACGATTAGACACCTTAAATACTTTACTTTCTACATATTATAAAAGATTTATATTTCTTATCTTGCAGCAGTTACCTCATTCGTAACTCTTTTACTCATAACCGGTGTTACCAGAGTAATTATTTCGTCAAAATAGATTTCCGCAGTTTCGTCAGTTGTTGAAGTACTTGTTTTACTACAGGTTCTGATATAAGGGTGGTTGTCAGCTAGTCAGACCCCAAGAGCTCCTACTACAAAGCAAGGTTGATTTCCGAAGATCAATGATTTGAACATTATGTTTTTTTAATGTCGCAGAATTGTATCTAAAGTAATTTTAATTTGCGCAGATTTGTTGAATTTTTTATAAATAATTCGTTAAATATGCAAGTCTAAAGCAAAAAAGATTTTTTAAATTCTTTTTACTTTAATGATAACATAAGGATGTATGTGTACTTAATGGAATGCAATAAATACCTATATGAATACGAGTATGGATTTAAAGTTTTCTGAAATGTAAATTTCTACATTATCAAAGATATACAGACCTGAGCTAGTTCTCAGGTTCTTGGTTCTAAAGTGAAAGTAAAGAATGTCACGTGTTTATAAATAGTCTAGTGTCTGACCAATGTCGGACATTATGTCATACGGAATCATAGGTCATGTGATTTGTAGATTTTCTACCATTCTTGCCTTTTTTTATCCAAGGGGAGGGCTGAAACTGACGCCAAATAGTATTTTTACGCAGATTTTTCGAGAGTATGTACTTAAAAAAATTAATAAATACCATTATTGTATCATTTTGTGCAATCAGCGCCAAATAGTTATTTCTACGCTGTTCCGTCGAGAGTATGTTACAAATGGAATACTTATTACATTAGGTATTGTATCATTTTGTGCATTCAAATACTTATTAAACTTACCTAGTAAATATTTAAATTGTGTAATTAACATTGTTACAACTGTTAAGTAGTTAAACTAAAACAATAAAAAAAACATCTTTAAACTAGTAGCAAGAATAATTTACGCAAAATAACGGTTCTTTTGTTTTACGTTACGGAACTGAACATTTGGATTCTAGAATTCGTAGAGACATTGCCAAATTAGTCATGTTGTGAGCACATCTTTAGGAATTATCGCATACCACCGAACATGAAGTGTATCATTTTAAAGTATTATGTTGTTTTGTTTTCTATAGCAAACACACATTACGTAGAATTTCAAAGAATCTTAATTACCATTATCCGGACATTTACTGAAACAGACTTCTTTCATCACTATATTAAGTATCTACATCACAAAGAAATCGTGAAAGTATGTAGTACGTAATTAATAAAACATCTGTGTATACATAAGTTGTAAATACACATACGTACAAGTAGCTCTACCTATTGTTATGTCGATAGCATTACATGGGATCGAACGAAGCAGATAATGACCATAGTTCCGGTGTTATCCGCTAGATGGCGTTAGTGGTACGTATAGATCGTAAATCGCGGGAAATTCAAATGATTCCATGGATAGTTTACGACTGTATTGCGTAATAAGATTAGGATTTTTAAGTACTAATCTAGGTCTTAATTGTGTTCCCAGGGCAAGTTTGAAGCGTCGGTAGCCTAATGGCTAGGGCGTCGGACTTGCGATCATATGGTTGCCGGTTCGAACCCCACCCATTGCACTACCGACGTGAACCCACTCGTAACACAAGCATTTAGCTTAGCACGAGGGGTTAACAAGAATACTAGTAATGTGTGACCCACATTGCTAGTAAGCTTTTTTTTTAAAAAAAAAATAAAAAAATAGTAGTGTTTCGTGTCTTCTAAAAAGATAATGTAAAGGTGCCTATTTAAATTTTCACTATAAATTATGTCGGAGTAGGAATATTGTCTGGTAAATTGCGACAGGCATTGTCTTAGTCACAACAGCTAGACCCTTAAATTATCGTCATCATTAACTCGCTGTAGTCCATTGTGACTTTGGGACAAATTAGATCAAATTGTAGAACAATTATGTGTAGTCTCTTTCCCTAAACAAAACAATTATAGAAACATACTCGGTTCTTATGGTGTTGATCTTATATGGTCAGTACCAAACTACGTCATTAGTCTAGTGGGAAGCATGAAGAATTTGCAGGTCGAGCGAAGTTTTATGGGTTTTTTTCCTATTAAATTCTCGGTTAATTTTAATAGGCTCGCCTGCTATTAAATAACCTTAACATACCGGCTGACTGTGGGTGTACTTTAGTACACACCTGCCTTGCTCTTCAACAACACAGGCGTGATGGTATGCTAGGTTTATTTAATGAGGAACACCTTTTACTTTCTAGTAGTTTCTAGGCTCCCCCCTATTACATGGGACCTAAACATACCGGCGAAATGTGGGTGTACTAAGTAGACCTCTGCCTAACCCTTCGGGGAATACAGGCGTGATGCTAGTTTCTTGGAAATATACTGACGTCACTGCGCATAGAACCAACCGCTAGCATTAGTATGTAAGGGCGTCTTTCGTTTTTGACCTGATTGCGGTGTCCTTAACCATGCGCCGGAGTTTTCCAAAGTGAATGCGCGCAAACGCACTTAACAAATGCTTATAAGTTTTATTAGATAGATAATCAAACTTTTTCCTTTTTAATTTAGCTGTCGTCAAACTGCCTCATGAGTCTAGTGTTCCTAAGCGCAACTGCTACGCTAGAGGTGTTGGGTTTCGATTCCCAGGTAACACAGTGTTATTACGTTTTTCTATAAAATTCTCAGTAGCAGCTCGGAGTTTTGAGTTTGAAAGAAAGAAAGAAAGAAAAGAAAGAAAAATATTTATTTTGTTCTCACATATATTCTTAAAATAAAAAGCAATAATGACTACAACTATACTATACTTAAAACTAAACAATAATAATTAAAGTTTGACCGTGAATGGCAATAGGCTCGCCCCCTATTACATGGGACCAGCGAAGTGTGGGTGAACATCTATGCCTAACCCTTCGAGGAATACAATACGAACTAAATGTTCATCTGTACTTGATTTGGAGAGAACCTTTTGTTTTAGGATGGAGCCGCGCGAAATAGCTACTAGTATAAGTTTAGATTTATGCGATTATTAGTATAAGAAATGTAAAAATTGCAGTTACAAACAGTAGCAGTACCAAACTATGTATAGTTAAAAAAGTAAAGACACTGTAAGAGTACGGATTTCTAAATTATGTGATGGCGTTTCATCGAATGTAGACTTTAAAATTCCGGGGTTTTGTGATCAGGAGGTATGTCCAGGAAATGCCACGATCAATGAATCCCGCGAAATGGACCTACGCCTTCCACTGGTTATCCCCAACAACGTCACAAACTCATAAATTTTACCTCTTTATTATATTAGTATAGATAATAGGTACAACTTCCAACTGTCATTGCTATTGAACATCGAACTACTAAAGCTGATAGCATAAAAATAGAATTAAATTGCCTACATATGATAAGAGGAAAAACAGTACTTACTATACAGGTATCTGTTCAACATGAGGGCTATGAATATACCGGTATTGCTAATTATCACTAACGGACATTGAAATTAAAAGAACTGGTTGTTAGGAAATGAATAAATTTATGCGAATATAATAAAGCTGAAGAGTGTTTCTCTGGAACTACCAGTCGAATCTAACAAAAATCTCTCTTGTAATTCGGGTCGCACATTATGAGTATTCTTGTTAACCCCTCGTGCTAAGCTAAATGCTTGTATAACGAGTGGCTTCACGTCGGTAATGCAATGTGTTGGTCTCGAACCGGCAACCACATGATCACAAGTCCGCCGCGGCACAAGACGCCCTTGCCATTAGACGACCGCCGCATCAATACAATACATTGTATAACCCAATTCTAGAGGAAGGTTGTAGGTTATTTATCATCTCGCTATGACCCTTAGGGGCGGGTCAGAGCTGGTAAAATCGCGGGACACCCGTAGTAGGTATATCTAAAATGACTAAGTATGCGCAATGAAAACTCTATCATTTCTCTGCGATAAATATTTTTTTTAACAGGCAATTCAAGTAAATTCCCTTCCGGGCTCTAGTTCTCATACATACATAATCAACCTATAATGTTCCCACTGTTGGGACACAGGCCTCTCGGTGAGAGGGAGTGGGCCGTAATCCACTACGCGGGCCCAGTGCGGGTTGGTAGATGTCACAACATGACTTCGAATTTTTGGTTCCAGGGCACGCCGGTTTGCTCACGATGTTTTCCTTCTAGTTCTCACAAAAATACATTTTAAATTTGTTTTTGCATACACATCAAATATCAACGAACTTATGTTACATGTGAGGGTACATTCTCTTTGTTGCTTGAGGTTTCAATAAACTCCTAGTATCATCAACATCATTATCATCTACCCATTCAGCCAGCCCAGCTCGGATTAGGCCATAGTCCACCACGCTAGCCTACTGCGGGTATTCAGACTTCAAACACCGTCAAGAAAATCTCTCAGAAATGCAGGTTTCCTTACGAGTTTCAATAAACTCTTAGTATCATCATCATCATTATCATCTACCCACTTAGCCAGCCCAGCTAGGATTAGGCCATAGTCCACCACGCTAGCCTACTACGGGTATGCGGATTTAAGACACCGCGCGCCGTCGAGAAAATCTCTCAGGCATGCAGGTTTCCTCACGACATTTTCCTTCACGCTTTAAGTGCGTGATAATTAATTACTAATACGCACATGACTTGGAAAAATCATAGGTATCGTATCTTGTATTCCAAGTCGAGACCTTTGATTTGACAGTCATATCACTAGGCTATCCCATCTAATATACTTTGACTTTATTGCTTCAATATATTTTTTAATTTTTTTTTATGGGATAACTAGGCAAACGAGCAGGCGAGCTACCTGATGGTAAGTAGTCATCGTCGCCCATGGACATCTGCAAAACCAAAGGAGTTGCAGATGCGTTGCCGAGCCTATTTAGGGAAAGGGAGGGGAAGGGGAAAAGGAGAAGGAAGGGGATTGGGGGAGGAGTTGGGCCTCCGGCCCTCTCGCTCACCGAACGAAGCGCAGTAACGAAACGCTACTACTCGGACGTCGGTCTTCTGCGAGAGTGTGGTACTTCCCCGGTTGAGCCGGCCCATTCATGCTGCGAACAGCGTGGTCCTACCACAACAAAAATTAAAGCAATAATGTCAAAAAATAGATTATTTTCTGCCTTCGACATTGGCCGCGTGGACTATACGTTTCTTGTCATTTTACGGGATAATATATAACCTATTTCACTCAGGAATAATGTAGCTTTCTATTGGTGAAATCATTCTTCAAATCGGTCCAGTAGTTTCAGAGCCTATTCAATGAAAACAAACAATCAAATCTTTCCTCTTTATAATAATAGCTTAGAAAAAATATTGTCTACAATTTTTTTACTATACTAATTAAGTTATTTTAGTGAAGGAAAAATACGACCGCGGGCAGGATTCGAACCTGCGTCTTCTGGTTAAGTACACCAGACGCTATGACCGCTAAGCCACCGCGACTCCCACCCGCCATGTCGAAATTTGCCTTCAAATTTTTGATTTACGTCTTTGAGGCGACGTCAGTGACATCTGTTGGAAATGCCTAAAAAATACAAAAAGATACTATACTAATTGTTTATATTGTTATTTGTTAGTATTGTTAATACACTAAAGTGACAAACCCAAAGGGAGTGTCGCTTGCCTGATCTTAGGGCAAGACAGGGTGCAGTTAGCAGTCGTTCGAGGCGACATACTTTGCTGCTTCCGATTGCTGGAGACACCCATGAGAATCCAAAAGGATTTCCCCGCACAAAAATAGCTGATATTGACGCTAGCAACAGCATAGCAGTTACACATTATCAGTATGCAACGTCAGTTGTTCTTGTTACAAGCCTGTTTGTCCAGTTTCACTGGTTATATGGTAATGTACCGTGTTATGTATCAAGGGTACTTGAGTACTTCATATATTACATGCTCTTCCATCCAAATTATCCTTTAACTGTGAATGGCATTGATACCATACATTGATACTCATCATCATCGTCCATAGTCTGACTTAACCCACTGCTGGGTATAGGCCTCTCTAAGTTTGTGCCATCCACCGCGGTCCTGTTCCACTCTCATCCAAGTACGCCCAACGACGTGAATTATGTCGTCGACCCATCTTGTTGCTGGACACCCAACACTCAATATAGTATCAATGTAGTAATACTATACCAGGATTTTTGGAGCTAAATCTTCCCTAAGACTCCTTCCTTCTCTTTTCTCTTTCCCTTCCCTTTACTGTTACAGAGCCGGCAACACCCGAGTGATACGCTTACCATCTTGCGGGCCGTATGCCTGTTTCACTGTTTGCCACCTTCATCATATCAGCCTATCGCCGTTCGCTACTGAACGTAGGCCTCCCAAAGTGCGCCAACCACCCCAGTCCATGGTGTTGCAGGGCGTCCCACACTACGCTTGCCCAAATAAGGTCTCCACTCCAACACTTGTCTGCTCCGTCGATCGTCTGCCTGTCTTCACTTCCACTTCAGCGGGCTTATTCTTCGCACAAAAAACACAAACAATAATTTACAGATCATCATAAGCCAAGCCGGCTAACAAGCTGAAGAATGAGGTCATATCAAAACGCCTGTTCTTTCAAACACATAATACAGATTACATAGAGTATCTCTCTGCATGTGGTCCGTGACACAATAATATTTGTGGTAACTCAGTAATTAATTGTAACAGTAATTGTTGATTAGGAAAAATTAGAAGCGGCGAAGTTCGCACGGTTAGTGTACGCGTAGTCTTGGGATAGGAAAATTTAGCCAGTTTATGATGTCCGAAGATTTGCAGATTGTAAAAAAAAGTAGAAAACATTGCGTATAAACTAGGTATGTGGTATCCCCCTGTCTACATTGATCCATATGGGGTTAATTTACCGCAGATGGATTAATAGGGCTATTCAGAATATCCAGAAAAGAGCACTTTAAAAGAAGTTACTTACTTTACTGGCCTTGGTTGTTTCTTGGGCTGATTAGCGCTAATTCATTCTACCTGAGTACGATCTTTATTATAAAAAAAGGATGGTGCTATGCGTCCTATATTACTCTCTCTTTTTTACATGACTTGACTAAGTCTAGACAACAAATTCCGCCATTCTCGCGTCACACAATTTTTTTATCTGTGTTTGGTTAATGATATGTTCTAATAAACATTGTTTTTCCTTTCAGGTAAGTCCTTGCACAAACTAGTAAACAGTACAGGCGTCACGAGTGGTGAGTTTTCCGACGACACAGGACAAATATTATAGTCTTGTTCTCACGTGAGTATATTAGCTTAAATACTGTCAGAATTTTGACAGTAAATAAACAAGGGTTGACATTGTTAATTGTTGTAGTTTGGACATCTTAGTTTTGAAAGTTGTCGAAAGAAATAGAGAAAAAACGGTAACATGACAACAAGAAGAAGAAGCTCATTGCGGAATTGTACTCGAATATAATCTTCGGAAAAGATCGGCCTTCTAATCTAGACTTATATTGTTAGGAATATTTTTACCTAAATGTACTACCTCAATATGCTGTTTTTGCATAGGTACATGTGGATATCTTCTGCTATCATTACGATTGAAATTCAAATTTTTAAATACTGCAGGATTGTCAAACAAATTGGCAATACGTGATTCTCCAAATACCACCCGCCATCGGTTATAATATCGTCAACCCTTTCGTCGCCGCTGCATTTGCTGTGTTGATCCACAGTACTATTGTCCGTCCATGTGACTTAGTATGGCTTGCTTAGTTCAAGTTAAATTTTGTATATTTCAAATAAGCTTTTACAAGCGTTTATGAAAGTTATTGACACTAGTTGCACGGTTCCAAAAAGTTGATCCTATGGAGAAGAACCTGGCATAAAACTCCATGGATACTCTTTTAATGGCCATGCGTATGCTCTTCTTTATTTATGAGCACCTGTTCATTGTGTCTAGGAGTAGGACACTGGGTAGAAAGAAGAACATTAAGCCTCCTCTCTAATCTTCTAGTACATCCGCTCAAAACAGCACGCGTCAAGCGAGTGCCACAACTTTATTTTGAACTTATCAGTGTCACAACTGTCACAGATAACGGGTAGGCCTGTGGTTAGTTTGCCGAGTATCATATCTGATCTTATTTAAATACTGTCTTGTGTAAACTTGGTAGCAACACATTAAGTAAGTGAACCAATTTATCTATGCAATAATTAATAATCACTAGAGAAAATGTTTAACTTATTTCTTTGGAAGGACTAGCAGATTTGGTAGACGAATATTATCTATTTTATTTTACTAAGATGACAAATAAGCATAATTCGCCGGTATGTTGAGGTCCCATGTGATACGGGGCGAAAATTCATAGAAAAGCTCAGTAACACTTTGCTCGACTTGAGAATCCCATCCAAGACCTCTACACACACGACCTCTACTCTAAAGAAAGACTGACCAAAGTCAACAATTCCGAAGTCTTGAATGACGATTTTGAGGTCCTGATAAATAATAATACACTTAAAAAGAGACATTACCAATGATAATAATAACAAATGTAACTAATAAAATAAAACAATTAGAATGGTCATCTCCTCTCTCCTACTTTTAAAAATGTTGCTGTGCCCGACAGGGTCCATAATTGTGTCTATCTCCTATAATAACCACCTGTAAGTGTACAGTATGGAATGCAATAAATAGGTATTTGAATATTTCTAGAACTATTTTTGGAGCCTTGATAGTATGGAAGACTCCCCACGTACTGCGTGCATGAATGTCTACAGAATTTTATTTGCAAACTAATTAAAATGAGCCTTTATAATTGTTATTTATGCACAACATGGACCGTAGTAACCCGTTTCTCGCAGTTCCTCACGACTTGCGCATACGTAGAATGCATTTGCACGTTTCCATTCCGATGAATCAGTTGGAGAATTGAATATTATGTAATCTTTGAGTGTGTTGTCTATGATACCATGGCCAGAGAAACAAGTAGGACAGTTCTGTAAGACAAGACAAGACAGACCTTTAAAGAAAACCTGGAGATCTATTCAACTAGTATCTATTTCATTTTAGTAGGTAACAGTTCGATGCACATTTTTCAACTTGAACGAAAGTGTTCGTGCAGCATGAAAAAAAGGAGTAGAAATAGTTAGAAGCTATATTTAGGTGCGTTTAAATAGCGTTGTGCTATCAGATTAGAAGCTTAAATGTTTGCACAATTGATCCTTGTGATATTCTTCAATGACTGTCCTCCTAATCTGGAAAGCATTCGTATTTCAATCCTCCATCTTCGATGCAACTGCCTCAACACTTTAACGAAGACTCACTCAATAAAGACTTAAAAACCATGACCAAACGAATCGCTTATAACCGGATAGAACCAGTATCAATAAGAAGAGGAATGTGTCTTTAATCGTAGCTGCTGGAGGTCATTAATGCTGTCTGAGACCCTTGACCATGTTCGTGGGATTAAATTGATGAGCATTAGAGCAAAAATGCGGTTTCTTTTGGTTACATACCATACCGTCTTGCCTGTATTCTTCGTACGATGAGAGGTCAGGATATTCTGGATATGTATAGCGTCCCAGGTCGAGCAGTATTATTGAGTTTTTCTATGAAATTCTCAGTAGCAGCTCGGAGTCTGGATTTGTGCTCCATTAATGGCAATAGGCTCGCCCACTATTACATGGGACCTAAACCTACCGGCGAAGTGTGGGTCTGGTCTAGTAGTATACCTCTGCTTAACTCTTTGGGGAATACAGACGGGTTAGTATGTTATGTTTAGCTTGATGTGAGGATTTCGTCGCCATAGCCGTGATTTTGTAATGCAAGTATAGCTTGCTGATAGCTTGAATTGTTGCGTGGGCTTAGGTAAGTTGCAATATTAAGTTCGAATCGAGGAAAGAATTGAAAAAAAAAAGATTCTCCTAGGCATGCGCGCTCCATCGTAGATTGCAGTATCGCTTAACATGAGGCGAACTGGCGGCCTATCATGAATAAAAAAAATATGGAAATGACATAAGCTTTCGATAAATCATAGTTTACATATGTAAATCAATTTGTCTTCAGGGGGTCTAGACAATGTCAATTCTTCATTATCAATAACGAAGTTGGATTTCCGAAATGTATGGATTTGACATAATTTAAGTTTGATTTGAGTAAGAACCTAGGCTGCTAGACTTCTGTTAACCTGTTAATTGTTTATCATGTGTGCGCAAGCTCAAATTGCGTTTTATTTTTTATAATAGTCACGTTATTATATTGTACAATCGGAAATAAAAAAATGTATGTCTTAAACCAGATTCATTTGAGCTTGGTTCGTTAGCTACACTGTTTCATTTAAAATACACTAGGTGTGAGTATATGCAGACTTGCATATCTCAAAGCAAACATACAAATTCTTCGAAGTATTTTTTTTATGACGTACACATTATGTACATACTCAATGTAAAAACGTGATACTTTATGTACATAGAACTCATAAATAAAATGATTCACTAATTCTATTTAATTATCTTGCATTGCTGTCTTGTTTCGTTAAAAGAAGGTGCAAATTGAGATAGTTGGATGAAAAGTAGAAAAAAACGTACGTATTTAGGCTAGGTAGTTTAAACATTACAAGATTCATAATAGAGTTTTCTGACAGGTTTGAGTATTTCACACTCAGATCAAATAAAAATTTAAGATGAAAGTTTGCAAACAAAGAAGTGAGGCCGGCTAAAACTACGCCTTATCTTGTCAGCCGAGCTATCGAGCTATCGAAAGCTCGACTTACAACAACATTTTATTTGATCTGAGATTTCACAAAACCTACGCAAGCGTCTTAATGATCTCGTATCGTCGTGCGACGGGTCGTTCAGCTCCCTAAATAATGCTTAAACTAAACGACGACTGATGCATGCGTGTCGTCAGTACCTAGAATTAATAACTTCTCATATTATGTGGTCTAATCGAGACGTCGATCACAAGTAGATTAACAGGGAGAAATATGCTCATTCCGATTAACGTCTTTAGGTACGGTGAGAGCACATCAAGTTACCACAAAATGACAATTTTTCTCACTGGATTTTGAACTTAATTGTCAACGCTTTAAGGTTTAAAATCATTTGCAGAAATTTGACAGTTTTGTATAACCTGATATACTGGCGACTGTACCTTAAAAGTAAAAAATAATTTATTCAACATAGACTAGTTTTAAACGACATTTTTTCACCATGGACACCACCCTAAACGGTTGCCGTTCTCCGCGTCTAAGCGTTTAAGCTGGGAAAAAGAAGCAACTTCCTCAAACGAATGATATCTTTGAGGATTTCCTCACAAAAAATGCGCAAGAGACGAATAATGACGTAAACAATGCGGCTAATGTATGTGTACAGAAATGAGTCGTGTTGCTTTAGTCTTATCTCGATACTAGTCTAAATACAATAAAAATATTTAATAATCTGTAGGTACGCATTTATACACGGAAGAACGGTAAAAAGGTTCCGTCAAATGTTTTGTGAAGATTCTTTTTGTTTCCGTAAAAATATTGTGCTATTTATCTTGTAACATAGATACCATCACAATATAAAAAGTCTGCCTCTGCTAACCCTTCAGGGAATCAAGGAATCCTGTTATATTATATCTGTACATTTAATCACAATGTTTTTTTCCCCTCCTTCATAACGTGTCAAACGAATAATATGAGGCAAGACCTTAGCCAGGACTTAACTTCTTCTTATGGTCGAGTTCTACACCAGAGACACTGCGGGTTGGAATTAACTTGACGAGATGAGCTCGAATTCGGAAATCCAAAGAAGAGTTAATACGGTGGATTTGGTAATGTATTCCGGTGGAAAGGGAAACTTCTGAAACCTTACCCTGGTGTCTACTCTATTGTCACTTAAATTCATGGAAGTAACAAAGATTCCAAATATACATCATTATTTAATGCGCTTTAAAATACAGGCATCGCTACGCTCTGCCAGCGCATAAGCATGTAAGTACGACAGCATCATCACCCAAACAAAGAAATGTTTTATGTTACCGCCAGTCATAACATCTGATTTTAACCTCCCATCTAAAATCGTGTACGCCGTCTATTTTGGTAAGTTCGTTTCATACGTCACTGAGACTACATAAGAGACTGTGGTATGTTCCACTTTGCTCTTTGAATAGGCCTTCAGTCGTTTTACGCAGTAAAATACTTTTTCATTTATCGAATGAATGAAAAAGAGCCAGCGTTGTTATGTCGTACTTTTTAACAATATACGTAAATATTTTTTTTTATTCGAGTGACTCATAATTGATATTTGGAAACTGTTTCCGGCATTGTAAATGTTTTGACATTTCTATTTATAATTTGTTTTCCGTTAGAACTATTAAAAAGTATCAGTAGAAATGGTAAGTTTTAAAAAGACAATTGCTCTACTGAAGTTAATTTCCCTAAATCCTTGCTATAGTAACAACATATTATGCACTGAAATCTAATCTTACGAATAACTAAGTGCATCCTACCCTACCTGCTGGGCTGAGCTACACCCTCATGCCTACATATGTATCGATCTTCGGCCATTTACATTTGAGTCAAATATCACCCGTTTTTAATCTGCAATGATACCGCCGCATTGGTCTCAGGGTCCCACTTAGTAATCTTTTTAGCCCAAGGATTATTAAAATTGCGATAATATGGCCAACTCAACTTCAGTTAAGCTGTCTATTTTGTTTTCAGAAAATTATAATACTCTAAAACCTTGCGAGTACTGCGATAAATATACTAACTTATTTTAAAATAACTTAATAATATTTGCATGGAAAATGCCTAAAAAATACAAAAAGATAATATACTAACTTGTTATTTAATTAAAATGCACGTATTACTCGGTGCAAAGTGGAACATTCATGACGCCAGCGCATTCTGACGCGTCATGACGACAGAAGTGCGAATGCAGGCTAATTTTACTGCGTCTACGCACTCGCTGTGCCAATAGTACGTGTACCTCTGATGTTACAACCATCTGGGAGTTATTCCCAGAAATTAACGTAAATTATGACTATTTTGAAATAATTACGACATTATTTTGTCTGATGTGAATCCTAAAGATATTTTTAACCAACTTCAAAAATTATGTTATCTTTTAAAGAAATATTCTTTAGGGTTTTTTTATTTATTTATTAAACATCTTTATAAAAACCACAAATAAAAAGTCTGCCAAACTGCAAAGCAGTTTGTCGGCAGCATACAGGTAGGTATATTGCATGACAATAGTGCAACTATTTGCGTAAGTACGTAGGTAACTGAGAAATATATTCTTTTATTGTCTTTTTTGAGGTGTCGTTTTCGGGTGGGCTAATAAAACCAATACATTGATTAATTAATAATAATTATAAAGTTTTATTGACATAAGCAGTGTTACATTGTATTGGAGCTCTGCCTCCTGTGGTAGGTAGCAACCTGTGTTACATTATTTATCAAACATACGAAACTAAACTTTAGTTAGACTTCAAGTCTAAACATAAATGAGCCTGAATCAGAATCAGACTGCTGCAAGCCAATTTCTGAGTGATACCGATATTTTCAGGATAATTTCGTTGTCTAGCTTTTAGGGCCGGCGGATTAAGACCAACCAGAGACATCGAAGATATCTTCAGGATAACTTTATTGTCAGGCTTTTGAGCAGCCGTGTTCTTTTGCCACGAAGGAGTCTCGATGTGCTAAGAATGGTCACCAACTCATTTAACTGTCCGCGGAGCGCAGCTCAACCTTGTAGATCGATTGATTGACCAGCTTGGCTTATTACTGAGCCCTGCGTTTCTCATCCGTATATGTAGCATCTTAATTTATAATATTACCTGAAACATAACTTAGACTGACAAGACAATTGCTCTTAGTGTGATTATTAAAATTTTAGTGGTATGTCTGGGTTCGAGCTGATCTTTGAAAACGAGTGTAGAAATCAATTATTGTTTTGCGTCGTAAAATGAATGCGTTGGCGCCGGTCATATTTTAGGTATGCCATAGTTGCGCGTACGCACATAATCAGTGGGTATTTCCGTGAAATGAATCATATTTGTACTTTAGTTAATTTTCCTAGAATAATTTGAAGGTGATTTGTATGGTCGTTTTAAATCACCATGTTATTGTTTTTCGTTATTAAATATAGTTAATCATCATCCATGTCTAATATCAAAAGGCAAGCCTTACCTTCCTTTAAACGGGCTCAAATCCGAGCGTAATAATTTCTGCGACCTGAAGATCTATCCCAATAGGTACCTCACACCCTGCAACTGCGCAAGCGACTACGAGAATAATGATGCAGTTTTATTATGATCACAACATCCCCGTTTTTCTATTAGATTCATATTAGCGACTACATTATAAAAAAAAAAAAAAATTTCAAAACTTTCTCAGACCTACTTACTCAATATGCATAAAAAATTTCATAAATATCGGTCAAGCCGTTTCGGAGGAGTATGGTACCTAATATTGTGACACGAGAATTTTATATAAGATATATAAGATTTTATAAACTACCCTGCCATCCCTCCAAAGTTGTTGATTCTATTTCTTTATTAGTCCTAGTGTATTTTAGAGAATGTTGATAGGGTAAACAAGTTGGAATGGACAACCTCTATTTATCCTTAAGTAGGTATAAAAAAGCGTATAAGGAAAAAAGATTGGTCCAAACAAGAAAATTAGTCATAAGACGGAATATGAACCCTTCTTTCCCAGACCCCGTTCTTGCAAATATTGTAATCTGCATATAAATTTTATGAACTATTACAAAACCTTGTGTAAAACTCCTGTTAGGAGTCTTTACAAATGATCACCTGAACAAATGAACATCTACGGATCACACAACTGCCTCATTGTTCTAGTGGTCCTAAGCGCGACAACTACACTAGAGGTTCTCAATTCCCAGGTCGAACAAAGTGGTTATTAGGTTTTTCTATGAAATTCTCATTATAAGCTCAGGGTTTGGAATTGTGACCAATTAATGGTGATAGGCTCGTCCCCTAATACATGGTGTATATTAAGTACACCTCTGCCTTCGGAGAATACTGACGCGATGGTATGATGTTATGGATCACAAATTTTGTCTCAGCTGGAAATCAACAACTCCACGCTCGATACAGCAGTAGTAGAGGTGACTCTACCAAACGTGCAGTCATTTACTTTTGACGTCAATACTATTTACCCTAAGGAAACAATCTAGACTAAAATATTTGCATTCAATGTTGATGCACTGCTAATCTTGTATGAATTAAGATCTGAAATATGAAGGATGCAGTTTTGTTGGCATTGAGCCAAGAGCATGTTACTTATTCATAGAAAAGCGATTATTTGACGAAAACCCTGTCTTTCCTTTGCTTGAAATAATGATGTCCAGATTTGCTTAACTTAGATAACTGATTTAGAAGATACAAAGTCTTGGGATCCGACTGGTGACCGGCCCGGTCAAGGTGGAGCCCACACGAAAGGGCACGTACGGGCTTACATGACGGTGTCTAAAAAAGCACAAATGTTCAACCTAAGACAAACTTTATAAGGAGGCTGATGCAACTTCAATTTACCAATGAGGATCGCAAATTTGAAGGATGAGCATGAAATAAAGGACATTTTTTATATTAAAAGGCATATCATTTATAACAACCGAAACTGACGATCACAATAAACCGACTACCGCCGCAGTTCTAATATAAACGTAAAACAAATAATCCATACTAATACGAGTACAGAACCGCTGAAAAGATTTTGATAAAATTTAGCAAGTAGAGATTGCATCATAAGGATGGACGACCCTCGAAATCTCCTTTGGGATGCGATAAAAAAACCACAGACAAGAGCAATAAGAAAATACATAACAATCCTCAGAGTTATCTTTTTATTGAAGTGTGAACTGTCAAGTGTAATGATTCTAACGCTGCACACTCCTATTAATCCGTCACTTACCATAGAACATAAAGATAATAATACAAACACTAACAAGTACCTAGTCAATAGTACTGTAGGTCCCACGTGAACGATATTAGCGATGGGTAATTGGAACGATGATCACTGTCACGCGACACGTGATGAGACATGAAAGCCTTTGTAAACAAAGTGGATAGTCATTGCAACTTGGAAAATGTCAATTTAGACGTACAATAATATAATAAAATGGTTAGAGAAGTATAACCATGGGACTTAAAGTCTACCACCTCATTACAGGAGATGATTTAAATTAAGTCAAAGTTAAACCAAGCTTCACCTTCCATGCAGGGTTTCGGAATTGCCTCTAACGCTTTTGTAGGGTACATACACTCCATAAATTACTCCAGATAATCTAAGCAACATTGAAAGCTATGTCCAATTGTTACACGAAAGGAGTTCAGTAACTGGCCGCTTTAAATTTCTTCGTAACATACTTTTTTCTCTCATCTAACACATACATATATGTATATGACGTTAGATTCCTTTTATCTTACTGGGTTTCGAAAAGATATGTCTGTGATACCTGTGATCCATGTGATCCTTGATGGTAGCTTCTCTTTTTTTTTTCACTTTGTTTTTCAGGAGACTCGTATTGATACCCGCCGCACAGCACAATAAATGTTGGATGGTGTCTTTAACCTAGGACGTGAAGGGTTAAGCGCATCAGTCTTAGGGATCTTTTCTTTTTGATCTGCAATTGCTCCAACTTGATGATATTTAAATGCACAAGCGTCATTTGCATTCACAACTTCAATATTTGTGATAGAATTATGATCCTCAACTAGAATAAAGTAATTACAACGTGGACTAACGGAATAAACTTTATTTTTAGGGCTTCCGCTCACCGAAGCACCTTGCATGTAGATTAGATGTATCTTCACGGATCTAATACGTAATTTTAGCTTCAACCCTAACTGTCTGGCCGTCTGGCCAATTAGTTTTTCTATTTTGGATCAGATCGCTTGTGCGCGTGCGCAGCGCCAACCGCCTCTACAATCGCTAATAACCGCAGTTAAATATGAATAAAATGCGCTATAAACGTGTAACGAGCGGTTTGGAAATAAAATGGCGGATGGTGACATAAATTTTCGCGCGTTTTACGGATTTGGCGGGCGTCGGTTACCCGTAAATGCTATCATTGGCTGTCAAGTGTAAACTAAACAGTGATTTATGTTTGTGTAGTTAAGGCTGAAGTTTCAGTGGTATAGTGCTGTGTTATTGGACTGTCTGTGTGGCCGTCGGCGTTTTGTTATGATGCGCAAGTCGGCGCAATTGTTTGTTTTGGACGAAGTATTACGCGCAAGCGCACCATGAGGTTAACGTGTGCGTGTTGTTTTTGTACAGTCCTTCATTATTAATGATTTTAGGTTTGGTAATTATTATGATTTGAAATATCTTGCTTTTTATGATATTTATTGCAGAATTTTATTAATTATCTTAATAGAATAACTTAATTGGATATTTTGGATAACCATAAAAAATGATGAATTGATTTGATATAAGTAAATCGCAGAATGCAATTCCAAAGAACTCGTATGGTAGGTCTTAGAGGCACTTGTGTGCGTTGCAAAATCTAAAACTAGCTTGGTATATTTTTTTAGTTCATAATTTAGATATAAACCTATTTAATTGTCATACCGATGATTTAATGGATACCGACCAAATCATTCTAATTCCCAATGTGGTTTGGTTCATGTATTTGTGTTCGAAATTTAGAACATTGCTATGTGTTCCTTCTCTTATTTCTAACATAACAATACCATCACGCATGTATACCCCGAAGGGTTAGGCAGAATTGTACTAATATACACCCACATTTCGCCGGTATGTATAGATTCCGCATAATAAGGGGCCAGCCTATTGCCATTAACCGGCAACAAAGCAAGACTCCGAGCTGCTACTGAGAATTTCATAGAAAAGTCGAATAATACTTTGCTCGACCTGGAGATCGAACTGAGGAACTCTAGCGTAGCAGTCGCTTAATGTAGACTAATGGGGCAGTCCTATATCCTTCCCTTATTTCTTTTATTATATTTAGTCATTATGGTTGATTCTGTATGACGCTGTATACACCTCCTTCTACTACTACCGATGTGTAATTTTTTCTTAATATCACTTATTTCCGTTTCCAGCATCACATAGTTAAAATGTGTCTAAAAGTCATCATCATCTCTCTCTTCCTTCCTGCCGTTGTATTAATTTATTTGGAGTTAACGCAGTCAGTCCTTTTTATATTATTTTTATGCTTCCCTGTCACCTCATTTACTCCGTTTTCAATCATAATTGCGGCAGAAAATGGTTTACAATAATAATTTGGTCATACTCTAAATATTCCCAAACTACTCCGTTTCATACAAAAAAAAGATGGAATTGTTTTGGAATGTATGTATCTTTAGATACATAGGTACATACATATCCGAGAATAATATGTGTAATAAAAATAATCCTTTTATCTAGACGTGGAATATAATTTTGTAACTAAACCAAAAAGATAAAAATATATCAAGATTGGCTTAGCTAACTGTCAATCTTTGAAATCGATCATTCTTGTCAGAAATCTATATCGCGAAGAAAAAACTGTACATTTGGCATGATTAAAGTTCATGTAGAGAAGTGTAGAAAAATATTGCGGTCTAATTTGGACCACAGGGCCTATAATACATTCAGTTCTACTATTACTGCCCCACTGCTGGGTACAGATCTCTTTTCGGATTTAAAAGCATAAAAGTATGTCCTGAATAATTGTGGGTTGAAAGACATCTTCAATAAGTTTTTGTAGTTTTATTAGATTTTATTTCATCACGATGTTTTGCGGATGTTCTTAAAAAAGGCCAGGTTCCGAGCACCCTAAACCGACGGTCATGCATGAAGAGATTAATGAATGTAGATGAAGCGAAAGTAGTGTGCCAGGATCGTAGCAAGTGGAAATCTATAGTCTCTGCCTACCCCCATGGGAGACAGGCGTGACAATATGTATGTATGTATGTACGATGTTTTGCCTTTACCTTTATGATAATTCCATAATTAGTATCTTAGCCATTATTCCCAACTACATACGTTAGACTAGCATGTAGTAAGAACATTTGGCATGTTACGTGTTCTGCTGCGTCATAGTTTCTGAGCCGGATGACAGGAGACACTAGGCATATGCGGACCCTGAACTGGAAGAGGACAAATGGTCATATGGGCATGAACGCAAAACGCAATATAATTAGTGTCATATAATTTATCTTATCATTAAGAATTATTTCAACATTAACTCCTTTCCTCCTCATATCCTCCTCCACAATGTCTATCTCTTACTTTATTTCAACCTCTCGGTTAAGTATAATTATGACGTTTATTCTGTCAAATAACATGGTATAATCGGTCAAGCGGTTTTGTCTCAACTTTTCTGACATTGATGGTCTTTTTATGTTTCTTCCAGTATTTTTTTTTTCATGAGGAAGAAAAAATATATAATAATAAAATTAAAATAAAAGATGTTTATTGGCACCAAATAAATAGTAACACTGAATAGGCACCCCTGACTTCCAAACTAAGTAACAACTTTAATATGGAAGTCAACAAGCATAAAACAAAATATTTCTATCAAATACTTGACTTTATTGCGATTGACTCTAGTTTTGCCTGGGAAACACAAACAGAAACACAAATACCCTTTCGAGCTCTTCTGTAACACACACGAATGAATACAGTAAAACTATTTGAGACCGGTGTTACATGTGAGGGAGAAAGCCAGACAGATCAAACCACCAAGCAAATCAAAGCGAATTTATTTTCTGGATAGCAAAACATTCCATCCGTATTGTCGACAGTAACTGATCAATTCATTATCGAAGGATTTAGAACCTAAGTCTTCGAATCAGCTATCGAGTGAATGTCATTCCTATCTTAGATTACTAAAGATCAACCTCTATCAATACTTTATCTGGGTGATAAACTATTGTGGGTAAAGTTGTTATAGTTTTGAACATTGAATAAATTCCAACTTGTGCCTAGTAATAACAATTCCTTTTTATAGATCGCAATATCCGCAAGTCTGCTTGCATCCTATTCGATGTTAGATCTAATGAGTTTGGATTTTTTAAATGACTACTAAACTACGAAGACACGTGAAAAAATGACGTTGGTATGTACAATAGTAAATCGCACTAAAAGATTTTTATGACAATAGAGTATAAACAAAACTTCTTTCGATACTTATCGATTCAATCGGCAGTTGGCAGATCAAACGCTCGGCTGTCCGTACGTTTTTTGTTCCATTTGATTTACTTGATTCAACCGTGGAAGCATGATAGGGAACCTGAAAAATAGAGACAATAGAGAAAAATCTTGTAAGCTTCCAGTCTAACTGCATTTCATAGAAGTATTCTTTCAGAGAAGATTAGAGAATCCTGTACTTCACTAACTCTATAATTTGATTACTAAGATAACTGGCAAAATTGCCTTTTTGATTAAGACTAATAACCACTACTAATTAAATCTTCCTAGAACGATGCGATGAGAGTATAAGCTGTTGTTTGTTTAAAAAAGTTAATTAAGCAATAAAGTCTCAACAAAAACTCAGACTGTAAGAGCAAAAACCGGTTCGTATAGAAACTTGAAATTTCGCACGAGAGGTCCTTATTATGTAACGTAGATGTGCACTTAGATGGGATTTTGGTGAATTCCCACGGTATTGGGAAAAAGAGGTTATCGCGGGTAACATTACAGCCAATCACAGGCGCATAGCTAGACGAAAATAAAACATCCTAAACGGAGAAGAAAAGAAAAAAAAGAAGGATAGGTTATCCTTCAAAAATACTAACCCTGATTCTTAAAGCTGATTATTTGCTTGACTTCTCAGTAATGGTGGGCCTTAGCAGAGAGAACAAAATACAATCTACAACGAACTTATAAAAGAACATAATTTCCATATTACTATTGTAAAATCCAATAGGCTCAAGAAATATATCCGTTTATCCAGTTTATTCTTGCAATGGAAAATAGACCTTGTGGTTGTTATGTGCAATCAATTACTTGGTACATTATTACATATTTTATTGTGATTACATCGTCTTGTGAGTCACGCAGAGAAATTAATCCTTGTTGTGTTACATTAAGGTCATGATAATATACTCCATACTTTTCTAAGCCCTTAATTTGGTAGTATGACTTGTATGATCATCAATATCAAAATTACGGACAATTAAAACCATTGTTCCAAGATGCACATGTAGCCCAAGTTACATTTTGATCAAATCGACTTTGCATTTTAGCTTTTTGACACTATAGCGCTATATATTCGCTATACATGTATAGCGAAAATGCGAACATAAAATGTGATCATACTACGTATAATGTCTTGATTCTCTAAGTTTGTTTCGGACTTTATGGCACCATTCAGTTAAAAAAAAGTCAAATATTGAATTGTAAAAGTGTTTTTGAAAGATCTTTTTACAAAAAATTTACTTGAATCACTTTTGCGCCAAGGTATCCCTAGTTTATTAATTTGTGAAGAGTTCTTGTTTTGCCTTATTAATCTAGTAGTCCTTAGCTCGACTGTTATGCTACAGGTCCTGGGCTCGATTTAGGTCAAACAAAGTATTATTGGATTCTATGAATTTAGTTATTTTAGTGAAGGAAAAATACGACCGCGGGCAGGATTCGAACCTGCGTCTTCTGGTTAAGACGCAGACGCTATGACCGCTTAGCCACCGCGACTCCCACTCACCATGTCGAAATTAGCCTTCACATTTTTAATTTACGTCTTTAGTCGACGTGAATGTGTTCTATGAATTTCTCAGTAAAACCTCGGACTCTGTATTTGTGTTCGGTTAATGGCATTAGGCTCACCCTCTATAACATCGGTCCTAAACATACCTACCGGTGAATCGTGGGTGTACATTAGTAAACCTCTGCCTTAACCTTCGGGGAATACAGGCGTGATGGTAAAATGAGAAGAGTTCTTGTTTTGACACTTCCAAGTATTAATTTGTCGACTTGTAAACTTGACCCATACGCACATAAAGGATACCTAACGCGCAAAATATCACTAACTGTTTATTGTTACACGAATTGATCGCATTACAATGATGTCATATGATGACGAACGCACAGATATCTGGGTAACGCGCGAAATTGTTTTATGATACCCATCCTTTATATTGGTTGTATAATTGAGGTACAAGAAACTGGTACTAAACCAGCAACGTAGTCAAATTCATGCTACAGATTTTGGATTTAGTGTGGTTCTATTTGCTTTATATACTTTCTCTCGAAGTTATCACTTTTCAGAAGAATGATCAACTTGCCTTTTTTAAAAATTACGTACGTTTTATTTAAAAAGGATACATAAAGCAAGACAAGGGTAGGAACGTATCTATGAGGCGAAAGTTGTAGCAAGTTATATTATAGTGTCTGTCGACCCCAATGGGACATATTATGCGTTACAACGAGGTTCTGGGATCGGTTTTCAGGTCGAGCAAAATGTTATTGGGTTATTCTATGAATTTCTCAGTAGCAGCTCGAAGTTTAGAGGTGTGCTCGGTTAAAAGCCATAGCGCTCGCCCCCTATTACATTGCACCTAAACATACTAACGAAGTGTGTGTATCTATGCTCTTTACAGAATGGTGATGAATGAATGTGTGTATTTCTTCATTCTATCCGTTTTCAGACTCACTTGAATATTTGAGTTGAAGAGCTATCCGCCACAACTCATGGTGTAGGAAATACTGGCTTCGCAATATCGCGATGTACCTACAGAAGATAGAATGTAATAACTCAATGTTTATGCCTTTGTAAGTAAGTACTGAATTTGGTGCATTTTTATTGTTTTATGTTCCGACAGTGGAATAAAACCTTGTTAGGTAATCTTGTTGAATATTTCAATGAATCAGCTGGGTCTACCCAGTTGACTTATTATTAATTTTTATTTATTCATTCGAACTCGACTTTGGAATCGAACATTAATTTAACATAACATAACATACCATCACGCCTGCATTCCCCGAATGGTTAGGCAGAGGTGTACTAATGTACACCCACGCTTCGCCGGTATGTTTAGGTCCCATGTAGTAGGGGGCGAGCCTATTGCCATTAAACGGGCACAAATCCAAACTCCGAGCTGCTATTGAGAATCTCACAGAAAACACTTTGCTCGACCTGGGGATCGAACCTAGGACCTCTAGCGTAGCAGTCGCGCTTAGGACCGCTAGACTAATGAGGCAGTCATTTTAACGTATAACCGTCAAAATAACAGCTTTTTACAAAATGCACAGTAATACCAACCCAAAGTGGCTAGGTATAGGTCTCCTCTCAAAATGATTGATCACGCTTTAGTCCACCACGCTGGCCCACTGCGGATTGGCTGACTTTATGTTGTCGAGAAGCAGG
Source organism: Subacronicta megacephala (assembly GCA_958496365.1). Taxonomy (NCBI): domain Eukaryota; kingdom Metazoa; phylum Arthropoda; class Insecta; order Lepidoptera; family Noctuidae; genus Subacronicta; species Subacronicta megacephala. Next base: position 1,011,019 of record OY292538.1, read on the forward strand.
CATGCAGGTTTCCTCACGATGTTTTCCTTCGCCGTTTAAGCACGAGATACTTAATTAAACTGATAAGACTTTGAAAAGTCAGAGATGCGCTCTTTGGATTCGAACTCGGGACCTTTGACTTGGCAGTCCAATGGTCATATCATAAGACTATCACTCTACTGCTCGCCACGGCCGGCGCGCCAATCTCATGTAGGTATACGGCCCCTTAAAACAACAAGTACCTACCATTCCATTTGAACAATTAAATTGGTCGAGTGTTAGAGCCCTACTGATCGATGACTGCCACGCTAGGGACAATACATACTCTTCATTACCCGTTACGATGCGCATGCGCAGCTTATTGAAATAAATTACCCAATTATATTATAAATTATAAATATATGTACCTATAATAATTTCCCCAGTCTCTTTGATGTTGTGGGTGAATTTCTGATTCACTACAATAACTATGCAAACATACCAGTCAAATATGTAACTAGGAAAAAAACAGCTTCAACCAAGTTACCTAAATGTCAAATTTGTCATTTTATTACTTCATTAACAACAGTCAAATTTGGAACCACCTACGTGTTATGGCGATCGTTTTGCGATTGAGAGAGAGAGATGCCGCTCTACCGGTAAATAGCGCTATCCCTTTTCCACTTGCTAAAAATCAAACCGTCACGCCTATATTCCCCGAAGTGTATGGTATGCTATGTTTTAATAAATCGGCAAACGTGCTAGAGAGAGCTACCAGATAGTAAGTAGTCATCGCCGCCCATGGACATCTGAAATACCAAAGAGGTTGCAGATGCGTTGCCAAGCCTATTTACGGAAAAAGAAGGGGAAAGGAGAAAACTACTTGACGTTGATATTCTGTGGGAGGGTAGTACTTTCCCGGTCATGCCGACCCATTCATGCTGGCATGTAGACTTGCCAGCGAGACAATAAAATCATGTTAAAGTTTACAGTAGCTCGTGTGTGCTCGCCTTAATGCTTGCGAACCAACACGCGAGGACAGCGGCGCACGCGCATCGTATTGAAACAATTGAGATAATGGATGTTTGAGCGCTTGATCGTTTTGGGTTCGTAAGGTCTTTGCTGTTGACTTGACTACTTCATATGATACTAGTTATAATGATTTACAATCAGTATTATTGTACTCTACACGTCTACAATAGGAATTTTGACTAAAATTTCGTAAACATCATCATCATCATTTAGCTTATTGCCGTCCACTGCTGAACGTAGGTCTCTCCCAAAGAGCGCCAACCATCTCGATCTTGGTCACATCGTGTCGATCCATTTCGTCGAGAATTGCTATCTTATTCCTAAAAAATATAAAACGTCAAAACAAAGTCACACAGTCCCTACAAGCTTTGATGAAACAACCTATACAAGGAAGGAACGGAAGGGAAGGAAAACATTCTTTTTTTGAATGAATATTGTTAAGAGAACTGTCATAAATTCGCAATGACGTCAGTACAGTGGACTGTTTATTTTTTATTGTTATTCATTTCAAGTAACAAGACTCAGACTCAGACTTTGCTTTGTTTTTAACTAATTAAACATTGAAGTGGCCAAAGTCATCCCCATTTCCTTCTATCTCCTCGATAAGTGCATTTTCCGGGTCATTACCATGGCTATACATTAAAAACTTAGTTTTATTTTCACTCTATCTTCTTTCCCATGTGGTCTTGAGGTCATCCTTCATCTTTCTCCTCTATTTACTAGTATCATCGATATCTGAAACCTTATTCTGCACCTCATTTATATATTAGTCAAGTTAGGTCCGCCCCTTACCTACGCTACCTACACGGTACTTAAACATACCGGCGACCTGTGGGTTTAGTAGGTACACCTCTGCCTAATCATTTGGGGAATACAAGCTACCATCAAGCCTGTTTTCCCCGAATGATTAGGCCTTTTGGATTAGCCTTTTGACCTCCTGGATCCACCACCACCACCTAGTATGTTAACATACTTTAATTTACATACCCTATAGTTACCTATAGAAATTGTGTATACTGACTATAGCCTAATCCCTCTCGTATTGAGAGGAGACCCGTGCCCAGCAGTGGGACAATGTAATGGGTTGATGATGATGAAACTGTGTAATTAACATAAAATACCATCACGCCTGTATCCCCCGAAGAGTTATACCATAGTTGTTAGTGATAGTTTATAAAATATGCCTAATGAACAGAAAGGTCACCGGAAGTTTGATTTAACTCAATTTTGTAAAAAATCCTGCATCATCGACATATTGCTGTAAGGGGAAATACAGAAACCTGATAAGCGAGGCATCCTTTGTGACGTAACCAGGGTAATGTCCTCATAATCTCCATTTATATATGGATCCATTTTATCCATGAACATATGAAATAAACTGTAAAAACCTACGCAGCAAATGAATAAAGGATATAGAGAACTTGATTTCTCACCCTTGAACCGTACTTCACACTAAAAGCCAAATAAAAACGAAACAATTAAAATAAATAACTAGGTTTTATAGCTGAACTTGAAATTTCTCATTGTTTATATTTCAGCTTTTATAATAAGGTGCTTAAACTCTTGAATTTACCGTTGTTAACAATTACGATACCTTCATCGCACCTTAATGCAACAACTTTCCATTTCATTCTATTCAGCGCACGATAACTTTTGGCATCTGTTTTGGCTTCAACCTCAAAATGAATATAAACAAAATCAAATCAAGCAGTATACTATGTTCTCAGAAGGACGGTGAAGACCGGGCATGGCGATTGCATCACGCATCTATATATATTTTCAGAGGCAATTTACCTGCTACATACCTGATTACAGTGATAAGTATGCGCGGGCGCCGGCTCTGATCCACGACCATAGCGTACAACATATCTGTCAGTGTCACTTTGAACGCCAACGCGAACGGACGCGCTGTGCCGCGCGAAATTATACCGCCACGTGTTTTTGTGAGTAAATAATCAGTGGTAACCAATTATAAACAATTGGTGACGGACAGTGTTAGTGAAAAAGTGTCCTGGAACTAGTGACACGTTTGGATTGCACCTGAGGATTAGATATACGGTACGCCAATCGAGTCGCTTTGTTTATTTACGACTTAAGGAAACATAGAATCGTCAATATTTTTCCCATCATAACAAACGGTAATAAACAAAAAACTTCGTATACGATGGAAATCAATTCGTCCATGCTTGCTTTAATATATTGCCATTAAATTGAACGATGATTTCAAACGACTGACTCTTATATCTTCAAGTTTAAGGATGACAATGGAACGATATACGCGATATAAGGTTTAGATAATACAATAATTGAGCAATTGATAATGTTGTATCAATAATATCAATGGAAAATAAACGGGGTTGCATGGAAACAGGTACTGTTACAGTAATTGGCTGAAGTACCTGCTCAGTAAGGTCTGTTTATAACGATATAGACTTTGTCATTCATTACAAACCTAAGGAATTAATAACCTTGGTTCAGTTAAGTTTTTTTCTCATTTTGCATTAAACGTTTTTCGCGTCTACTGCAGACTATTAGACATGGCCGTTTTTTAAGTACCTAAACAAACAAACATAGCCTTGAATCGATTTGATATGAATGATTTTACTTAGAATTTATGATAAGATTAAATTAATTACGATTGTAAAGTCTACAGAAGGTATGACAATAACAAATAATTACCTATTTGAAACTGTAGGAAGAGTTTATATAGCTCTTTATCATATTCAAACAATTATGGAATCTGAAGCTAAAGCACACGAAGGTAGTGTTAATGCAAGCTTTTTTGTAATATAATAATAAGAATGCGTTAATTACAGTCACTGAAACTGTAGAAGGTGATAATAGTCGGGGAACAGCCGTACACATTATAAATAAAAACGTACACAAAAAAGTGGATTCTGTTGCAAATAAAAATAATGCAACAACACATTCGATACACATAGGAAGTGATAAGGTCGTAGCCAATACAATGTCAACCTGTCATTACACCATAACGATATTTAAACACGTCACAGACAGCAGAATTATCATCAACAACTGATGTAAATAACAACAGATGGTACGGCTTATATCGAACATGTCCGGACGATACTACGGATATATGGATAGATTTAACACGAACATCGAATTATAAATAAGCTTTAGAATTTAAACTTTAAACAAATGTGTATTACCTCATTAATCTAGTGGTCCTAAGCGCGACTGCTACGATTAGAGGTCATGGGTTCTCCAGTCGAGCAGTGTTATTGAGTTTTTCTATGAAATACTTAATAGCAGCTTGAATCTAGATTTGTGCGCGGTGAATGTGAAAAGCTTTGCCCCCTATTACTTGGGACCTTAACATACCAGCGAAGTGTAGGTGTATATTAGTACAGATCTGCTTAACCCTTTGGGGAATACAATCGTTATAGTATGCAAAGAAGCAAAGAAAGTCATAGAATTTATTAATTAACAGGAAAGTGTCAAGGCAAGTCCAATTACTTATTTATTCAGTTGGATATCATCATCATTTAACTAATTAATTAAAGCCAAATAAGTTGGTACTAGTTTTACCGAAATTCTTTTTTCTACTAGTTATTGGTAGGTATTTATTAGCTTACTATACTTATCGAAGGGAAGTCCTTGTGTGGGCGGTAGGATAAATTGTTTTTTTCGGGAATGTTAAACGTTTTAAATTTTGGTAATTTTTATTGAGCTGGAAAGATCATTCATTGTAAAATAAGTCAAATTCGAACTATCCCAATGGCCCGCTTGGCACAGGACTGACCTGGATAACAGGAATGAATGAGGGCTCAGTTTAAGACCCTGAGGATCATAATATGATAAATTTTGACACTCAATAATATTGAGTATCAAAATTTGGATTCTTCCTACAGCCCTTTCTCTAAAATCTAACCTATCTTAATTAACCATTTGATATAACCATTTGATATTTTTCTTCTATTATACAAAGTTCTTATGGCCGTTCTATTTTTATACAAAACTAGCTATAACTACTATTGTTTTAGCTACAGCTCCTCATCCTCCTAGCGTTTTTCCAAATAACTTGGCCATCTTCCAGTCTACCCCGATACGCCTATAAATCTAAAACCCAACTTTTGGACAATATCTTAAGCATAGACTGGTTGTCGGACTTCTGCCTTCGTCTAACATAACTACTAGCTATAGCTGTGTATGCCAAATTATCTAAATGCCCATTCGAGCGTTGCAAATAACGTTTGTGACTTTCCAATCAGTCAATGACACAGGCATATCATCAGGTTTCTATGCATACGTTAATAACTTTTTAAACTGTTAACATTTTGCCGTTCAACCCACTGCTAACTCTCTAATTAGTATAATTACTTGACAAATAACTGTGTTTAACTGAGGCATTATAATGAATTGTCCTGTTGTACTAAATGGTTCTAATTTCAATATTTTTATTCTGCTGTAGAACTTAATTTTGACATTCTTGCGCTAGGAGAAGAAATTGTAGGTACGGAGATTTATAGTAAGTTTTTGAAATATACAATTGTCAAAGGATCTAGAGATGTGTCTAACATTAATAGAGAACTCATTTAAACTCTTAAGTGTATTTAAACTGATCAACAGAACAAAAACATTAGAAATAATAAAGCAAAATGCTACAGCAACGATATCATCAGAACCGAAATGATACTACACTACGACCATTCTAGTTCGGCAAGTAGACCTAACAGTTAATTATCTAAACAAGCTAAATTAGCTATATAATTACACATGTCGCCTTGTCGCTGCTACTGTTGATCCAATTGTGTTTATGTTGTATTTGTTTTATGTACATGGAAAGTGTTCGCTTTTAAAGATGATTATTTGCGAAGCAATGCAGAAAACTTTTGGAGCTACCGTTTTTATTGTTATATTGACATTGAAACTGTTTTTTATGGATTTTATAACGTTATCCTTTACAGCATCCATAGTCCCGAGACTACCATGACCATGGATGCTGTTAAGAATAAAAAAAGCGTAAAATATCGTATTGTTTCAATGTTATAGATCTTTCATTAATTTCAGTTTACGCAACCCGTTAAGGTATAAAAACTCTTTGATATGAGCATTATTGTCAAGATCATTTTCCGGAATGGGAAACCAATAAAGAAATCACACAATTTCTAACTTAAACTCATTGCATTGGTTGATTTATAAAATCAAAACAAGTGAAATATTGCACTTAAATGACTAATTCCAAATGTGGTTTTCTTTTGGTCTCATAACAACAAGAGCCGAATGTTGCGATGACCAATCAGAACAAAATATTTTACCTACCTTAACTTTATTAAAAACAAAAATTGCTTTATAGAAAGTGACACGTATTCGTAAATGGTCATTGAGGTGGAGAGGATTTTGATAGAAGAAGAATTAATATTATGGAAGGAAAGTTTTGGCAGACCATTACCGTATATAGCATATAGGTTTTAGGACGGCGCGGAGTCCTACAACCTTTAAAGCAAAGACATTATTATATTAAGACATTTTTATCAGATAACAGGTCCATTAATTACGAATAAAAAAATTGCAGCACTTTTATTAGAGATTTTATTGCTGCTTTGCAAGAGACATAAAATTTATAACACAAAGACAATTAAAATCCATCTGATACCCTTAAGATTCTCAATAGACCTAAGAAATGTCACACAGTCCGACCTCCTTACATCGACCTTGACCCACAGTCACTCAGTGTAAACAATTGATTATTATCTGCGAGCAACCTGTTCTCAAGTTGATTGTGTCAAGTGCCCTTTTTAGACTATTTTGTCTCAGTTGAAAGTGACAGCCGCTATTTCTGATTAATGGCTTTAGGATAGGAATTTTTGGGGTGGAGAATTGAAGCATTTTGGCATAAGCTTCTATATTCTATTTCCAAAATTTTTCATTGATAGCAAAGTTAAGTCTTTGCTTATGGAAGAATTTGAAGCGGCGATAGAGTAATGGCTAGGGCGTTGGACTTACGAATCTTACGATTATGTGTTTGCCCCAGTTCGAAAGTCACCCATTGCACTACCGACGTGAACCCACTTGTGATGTTAGCATTTAGCTTAGTACAAGGAGTTAACAAGAATACTAGTAATGTGCTACCCACATTGCTGGTAAATAATATTTTTTTTTATCAAACAAAAATAAACCTGAACTTTTATTATTAGAATGCGTGATTCGCAACGAAATCTTTAAATTTATGCTGTCAAGTATGTTGTGACTTCGATTTTAGATTGCTAATCCATGAATAGTACCTAAGATATTAATAACTTTATTCTATCTCAATTCTAAAGCTTAATTTTCTTTTCTGATCGTATTTGATATAATCCTTGTCATTTTTTTTTGTTTATCATGTATTGGCTGTTTTCAATCTGGACTACTGACCACGGGCTCTCTCTTATATTGAGAAGTATTTAGGCTATAGTCGGACTCGATGTTCTTACTTTATGTCTTTATTTTCCTGCTGCAACTAAGACCTTACATAAGATGTCACAGCGAAAGGACCCAGCGTCGAAGCCTCAGGCTCCAGCTGACACACGATAATATTATCAACCTTGAATATGTGGGGTAATAGCAAAGTGTTCACGTGTTACATACATTGTATTTATATGTTAGAGTTAATAGCTTTATGTTAACGAAAGTTGGAGCTACTCTGGAAGGTGTATATATAATGTAGACGATGACGTTGTAAATAGTGTTTTGATAGAAGTATCTCATGCACCATGTGAGTTTATAGTTCTTGAAAGATATATATAAATGTTATCCCCCCCCCGGAGCTTCTTGGAAGTTTCTCAGACTATTTCACTATAAAGAATAAATTAATATTTTTTTCATAGGCCTCTTAAGAGAGAATGAAGAAAAGAAATGAGAAGAAGAATAAGAGAACAGAGGTTGTATCACAACAGAAACATAACAACAGACCTCCCGTTTTTTCTAAATCATTGCGAATCTCTCAGTCATCATAGTGCTTAGTGTATTATCTGTCCATGTGTAATAATATATATGTCATAATATAATACGCCCGCTAACAGTTGGATACAGAGTACAAGTCTGGTGAGTTGATAACTAAAAAAATAAATAGGCCTAAAGATTACTGAACAAATTGTGGTCTCGTGCACTTTTATGTAATATTTATTCGCTTTTAATGATTTTTTTATGTGATAACACGCAATAGGGCAGGCGTGCCAACTGATGGTAAGTAGTCATGACAGCCCATAGACATTTGCTATACCAAATAAGTTGCAGATGCGTTGCCGAGCCTATGAAAGAGAGAGAGTAAAAAGAAAAGCAGAAGGAAGGAGACTGAGGGAGGAAATGGGGCTCCGGCGCTACACACTCCATGTACAAAACGCAACAGTATGCATACTGCTAGTTGACGTCGATATTCTGTGGGAGGGTAGTACTTCCCCGGTCATGCCGAACCATTCATGCTGGCATGTACGGTCAGCAACGAAAGTTGCTGAACACCGCCAAGTTGTGAAAACAACACAGCACCAAAACTTTTCAATAGATTCACTTAGGAAAAAAATGATGGTCCAGTATGTAGAAACACGTACTACTTACCACATTTCGGGTCAGTAAGTTTTGGATAATAAATATGATTAAGCGTTTTGAAGATTTCATCGTGTTCAGCAACTTTCATTGCTGTCTGTACATGCCAGCGAGATACTACTACTCAAAATTTATATATCTCATAGTTTTTCTCATTTTCTTAATTACCCTACAACTAGGATTTTTTTCTACATCGCTATCCCAACCCAATAGCTCCCCCACCAGACTTGGAAGAAAAATGAGTCGATATTCTTTGGGAGGGTAGTACTTCCCTTATCGTGTCGACCATTTCATGTTGGCATGTAGACGACAGAGACACTACTGCTATTTAAAGTAATGCTCAAATTGCAATGAAAAGAACACGAAGTTAAACACATTGTACATTTTTTATTTGCATATGGCTGGCCCGGTTAATTCCAGTGTGTGACTAATATCAACGTATAACGTCAATTAGTAAGATAATACCTACACTACTGTTACAAAGTACAATCAACAATTACTTAATTCTTACAGAAAATGAAGAATACTCAAACAACTTTCTTTCAAGAATTAGCACAGTATTTAAATTTGTGTCGATCAAACTCCGTTTTAAAATTTATTCGATTAGGTTTAAAATTTATTCGAGTGCGCAAAACATCGAGTTTTACTTGCACCACAGATAAATGGCGGCCATGTTGTGAATCATTCTCAATATCTGCGCGTGCGTCGTTATTCCCCTTGCACAGGAAACTATGGATCTGAGACTGGGTTCATTGCTACATTATATCTCTAAGGTCTAGACTTATGCCTACGGATGCTATTTGCGTAACTGCAAAATGATGACTTATCTTAATAAATAAATATATTTATTGTGTGAATAAAGTCAGAATAATCTACCCATAGATGCATAATAAAATAAACTCCTCGACAAAGTTTTCAAAAACATTTCTTGTTAATAAAAAACAAGTTATTTGTATATTTCTTAAGATCTCCCGACTGCCTCATTAGTCTTATGGTCCTAAGCGCGACTGCTACGCTAGAGGTCTTGGATTCGATTTCTAAATCGAGCAAAGTGTAATTGGGTTTTTCTATGAAATTCTCAGTACCAGCTCGGAGTTTCGATTTGTGACCGGTTAATAGCAATAGGCTCGCGCTCTATTTCATGGCACCTAAACATACCGGCGAAGTGTAGGTGTACATACACCTCTGCCTAACCCTTCAGGGAATACAGGTGTGATGATATGTGATATTATTTCTTTAGATCTTTTCCTTAAATCTAATGACAACTTCAAATTAAAGTTAACCGCTCATTAATGTGATTATTAAAGCAAATTATAAACATTATAAAATATCAGCTGTGTTTATTACACACAAGCATTAACATTGTGAATATTTATTTGTTGAATCATCGCGAATACTTGTAATCGAGATAACAAGTAATATTAACAACGGGATTTTTTTTGTTAATGTACAGAAAAAAATTGTTGCTACTTCAATTAACGTTAAACAAGAAACTGACTAATTAATGGCTTCATTGGAATAAAAAAAAGGAAGCCTTAAGTACCTCCATTAAAATTGCAATGAAATTCTCAGTAGCAGCTCGGAGTTTGGATTTGTGCCCGGTGAATGGCAATAGGCTCGCCCTCTAATAAATGGGACCTAAACATACTGGCGAACTACGTGTGGACATTAAGTACACCTTTGTCTAACCTTTCGAGGCATATACGCGTGATGGTATGTTTTTGAAAGAATTTACCGTTCGAACAATACAAATTTTATCCAAATAAAAAGTAATCTTACTTTACATCAAACACTGCTGACACTCTAACCAAAGCGGTCTCATGACCTTGATTCTGACCTGAATACGGTCATACAAAATTATAAAGATACTACTTAAAGTCAGGACCTTAAGGCTAAAGCGTCAGCCTTAACTTTAACTTAATCACAATTAAGTATTAAAACGTTTGCATAAAAATCGTTATTATCGAAGATTTTTTTAAATCTCCTACGATAGCAATTTTTAAGCAAAAGTTTTAATACTGAATCTTGAATAAGTCATTGTTGATGTCGCAGTTTCTACTGCCATGTACACACGGCTACACATAAAGCTATATAAAACCAGTTTACGCCGGCCTCTTATAGAAACCTTCGAAGCCTATACAATGCGAGATAAGCTTATACTGGATTTGTATATGTTGACCTATAGCCGTGTGTACCTAGAATGTGTTGTAGCCGAATAATTTGCGAAAAGCAGAATAATTTTTTTTAAATTTCACGCCCAAGGCTGACGTTTTAGCCTTAAAATAGAACAAGCAAACCTTAACGTGCGCCTGGGTATAACACCGTATAATTGTATAACTACATACTGTTAAAGGAAAACAGTCAGATGAATGTAGGGTGACAAGCCCAACACTCGGCGTTCACTTTTATTATGCAATGACGTATGCTCAGTGTCCTTACATCAGGTCATTTCGCATGTGGAAATAATATGTAGCACTTATGAGGAAAATGTCTTACTTGATAGACAGTAAAGTTGATTTAGTTGAGATAATATAAAATAGGAATTATTTTTTCTGGCGTACTTCACGCTTGATCCTTTACGCGCAATTGGTCCAATTCGCGGTTAGTCAAATGGAAATGGAAAGAGAATGCAATGTCCAATAGGTAGTCTATACATCAATTCTATTTATGATGAACTTTTTAGAAGAATACCAATGCCCAATGAACATTAAATGAGTTGATGATGACGATAAAAATGATGGATCTTTTATTTGTTAGTCCTGATCAACCTTATCCACTTATATAAATATAAATAAATAGGCTAATCCTTTACATAAATCGAATATATAATATCAGTTTATAGTGATGACTGGGTATATTATAGAAAATTAGTACTGCACAAAGTAACTTAAGCTATACTTAATATCCTCGCCCCAGGAAAAACCCAGATTAAATTTTAATTACAAAAATCTCAGATATTACCAACCAGGATAAGTTCAACTTATCCTTCCTTTGCTGACAACTGCGGATATGGACTAACGAGATTGTTTGTGGACTCATTATGTTTCATTGTCTAGTCCACAACGTTGAATGCGTATTGATAATCTGTACTTGAAGTTGTATTTTAGTGAAGGAAAAATACGACCGCGGGCAGGATTCGAGCCTGCGTCTTCTGGTTAAGTACACCAGACGCTATGAACGCTAAGCCACCGTGAGTCCCACCCGCCTAGTCGAAATTTGCCTTCACATTTTTAATTTACGTCTTTGAGGTGACGTTAGACGTTAATATTTTTCCTTTACTATAATAACTTAATAATCTTTGCATGGTTAATGCCAAAAAAATACAAAAAGATATTGCCGTTGTTTCTTTATGAACTGTTATATAATCATCAAGAACCTACCAGTTTCGATACCCATCCGGTTCTCGCTCGATACTTCGATCAAACTGGACGCGTTTTGATTGTGAAGTGACTCAACTATCTCCCAATTATTGGGTACGTCTGATGAATGCATCTGTTACTGTTATTGGGTCTTCTGGATTTTGATTTGTCGTAATGGGAGATGTTAATTTATTGTCTCTTGCTCTTGATTCAAAACTATGTTAGTATTGTTATTTTGGCAGGATTTGGACCTGCGTCTTCTGGTTAAATACACCAGACGCTATGACCAACTAAGCCACTGGGAGTCCCTCCCGCCAGGGAAATTTCCCTTCACATTCAGAATTTACAAAATGAATAAATTACAAAAAGATAGTGATCTTAGTATGATCTTTAAGGAAAACCATGTAGTTCTATTTAATAGCATGTTTTATTGAAGTCAACCATAGAAAGGTTACATTGCAGTAACAAGTTTTACAATATGTTCTTGTACTTAGGTATTTGGATCTATTGCTACATTTTCATAGTTAAGAGGAGTGTCCCTCGCGAACGCAACAATGTTGCACAGTTGTCGCTGTCTCTATCCCTCGCGATGCGAACGCGTGCCCGAGAGGAGAAACAACAATACATTTGCAACATTTTCACGCGTATTTCTTATGTTCCGAATTTTGGAGATTACTCCTATAATATTGTTAATACGTAAAAAAAAATCTTGTAAAAATATATTTACTATATTATCTGGGTTTCTTTCGAATCAGAATGTTTCTGTATTGATACATTGTCGAGAAATACTAGCATAAAGTTGGGCCGTTTTTCAACGAAAATTGCCAATCTTTGAGCTTGTGTAACTTTTTAACCGTATATTGAAATGAAATTGTATACTACAGGAACACGTATTTTAATGATAAGATTGTTACTGCAAAATTCCAAAGACTTTCATTTGTTAATATTCAAGATAAGACCAAACTACGTTTGTATGGAGCGCGGAGCGGATACTATCCTCTTAATGACTGTTTCTCTACCTTAAATTTCAATTTTAAAGGTTCTTACGATGACACTAACCATTTATTGAACTGGACCTTTAGTTACTTATGTAGTGGCAAGCAATGTAGATGAGCAAACAGGATACCAATATCGCATAGTTCTTCAAGTTGAACAAGGACTTACTGAAGCGAATAGCAAAATTTGAGAGCCCAGCACTGGTATATTGTAATGATGACGCTACCTGATGTGAAAGACCAGTAGTGGGATCCAGTCACCAGACTAAACGAGATACACTATAAATAATTTCATATCAGCATCATACAGATATCGATTTTTTATCTCGATATAAAGCAGTCTAAGGTTATTAACCCGTTTAGTTTGAAACACATTGCTAATTTCAATCAAGCGTATGATTCGCTGGTCTATCTCCTTTGCTGTAAGGCGGTAATGACCGGGGGCTCTAAACAAGATTTATGTGTCCTGCTTACCATAGTCGGCTATATAAGCGGTTGTAATATTTTTGTGGTTCTACGTAAAACTGTATAAGGAACAAAATAGCTTAAGGTAACATTAGTGATCATTATTTAACTAATGGATATCAATGCTCATAAGGTGTAATTAAGAAAATAAATTGGCAGATATTTTTACATTATGGAGTTGTAAACCTTTAAAACCTATACTCTTATTCTAAAAGGTGTTTTAGACCCAATGTACGCTAAACCCACTTTTTTCTCTTATTATTTATTGTCTTTTAATTACGTATCACAAAAACGCTATTTAACTACCTGAGATTTTCTTAGTACACGATTATTACTGAGGATAACATTCAACCGGTTGGAACTAAAAGCTGAATCAATTACAAATCCCATATCCATACTATTCACGGCTTAAATCAATTCCAATCACAATTTCAATATTAAAATTCCGCACGGATGTCAATGACACAGTTCACCCTCGCTGCGCGTACACATGTCCTTGTGCACGCTTTCGCCGAATATTTGGCCGCCATGTTAGTGCCGTGTTGCAGAAAATTCTATAGGTAACTTTGTACTGAGTTGCAATCATTGATTGGTTGTTACAAATTGTATTGGTTATAAATGAATCAAATTATTCGTTTTATTTGATCTTCTATTGTTTGGTATGAGAAGGTTGTGGTGAAAGCAGCTTGTTTATGTTTATAGACAATATTTGTCCTCATAATACCTCAATGTTATTTCCTGTGCTTTGTTGAATCAAACTATGTTCCCTTACGCGAGAGGAAAGATTGTTATCAGCCTAGCAAATATGACTGCTGGGGACAGGACATTAATGTTTGGAGTTAATAAAAATCATTAATCTCCTAAAGTCACTCATCACCTAGATTCCCATATAATTAATTCAATAGACTCTTTAGGATTAGGCTAACGCCGGATGTAGTAGTCTTTTAATGAGCGCCATATAGGATAATCTTCGGCTCTCCAGCCCCTTCTTCTTTCGCAAGTCGCCACTCAACCTGTTAATAAATAACGTACCCTTCACTACACTTTTACGGGAGACAGGAGGTAAAATAAGCGTTTATGTAATCCAACACCAATAATAATCCAAGTAATTAAGAGGATAGTATCCGCTCCGCGCTCCATACAAACGTAGTTTGGTCTTATCTTGAATATTAACAAATGAAAGTCTTTGGAATTTTGCAGTAACAATCTTATCATTAAAATGCGTGTTCCTGTAGTATACAATTTCATTTCAATATACGGTTAAAAAGTTACACGAGCTCAAAGATTTGCAATTTTCGTTGAAAAACGGCCCAACTTTATGCTAGTATTTCTCGACAATGTATCAATACAGAAACATTCTGATTCGAAAGAAACCCAGATAATATAGTGAATATATTTTTACAAGATTTTTTTTAACGTATTAACAATATTATAGGAGTAATCTCCAAGATTCGGAACATAAGAAATACGCGTGAAAATGTTGTTGTTTCTCCTCTCGGGCACGCGTTCGCATCGCGAGGGATAGAGACAGCGACAACTGTGCAACATTGTTGCGTTCGCGAGGGACACTCCTCTTAACAAATCCTCAATTAATATGATAAACAGATGAGTGTACAGGGTCATGAATATCTACAAATACTTAGCCAATGCTCTTAACGGTCACGTTTGACAGGTTGCCGCTATAATCTGTCACTTGTCATCTACTACAACATGTGCAAGCAGGATTTCAAAGAAGTTGATGGACGAATCGCTAGCGTATGACAAATCTCACTTTGTTTTTGTTTAATTTGCAGTCCTTTTTCGGCTACTTCGGATGTTTTTGAAACTTCTTAAATGGGAGCAGTATTATTGCTAATATTCACTTTAATATTTACACCGTTGAATTTAACACTACTTTACTTTTTTTTCTTTAGTAGCTGCTTTATTTTTGTAGTATAATTAATTTTTTTTCGGTTATGGTTAAAATTCAACCGATTTCACAATAGTTTACAAAACAGACTAATTACATGCCTGAAACATGAAAAAAACAATATGGAGAATATGCGATCTGCCTGCACAAAGCATAAATTCACACCACAAAATAAAATGATATCAATATTTAATTGGAATAAAATCGTCCAATGACCACAACTTTTTATATCAGGCACAATCGGCACGCGTGAGTTAACCTCTATGCGATTTGTAAACAAGTTTGACATAATACGTATTACGTGGTTAGACGCGATAACAGTATTTTAGGCGACACCAATTACATCTGTCTTGTATTAAGATTTAATAATGTTATGTTGTTTGAAATTTTCTATCATATTTCTTCTAATATTACCAGTATCCGTGTTATCTTCATCATTAGCAGTATTGTTATCCTCTTAGCTACGTTTTAGTTACGGTGTCAAGATTTTATGAGTGATGTCACAGTTAAAACGTGCTCTGAAATATGATGAACTGTAGAGCTCGTTCTTTCGTTCAATGCTATAGTTCGTTCTGCACTTCAAAATCAATGGAATGATAATATAATTTGAGTGAGTCTCTCTAATAGTAATAGATAAATCACCATTTGACCACTATGGCGTTTAATTTGAAAGAAATTGTTATGAAATTAATTGCCCAATAGGATTTAACAATATAGGTACGACAGGCACAGTGACATTGATAGATAAATGAATGTTATAAGGAGACTTTAGAAAAAACTTTATCCAAAAAGCAGCAATGTCGAAACAAAGTGCCAGAAACTAACCTTTTTGCATGGTACACCTTGCATCAGTATACGTCATACAGTTATCCAGCTGATAAGTGTCTTGCTGTCATTACTAGGTGGGCGTCGGACGACGTCAGACATAAAAAGAGATTAAGTTTTTTTACTATACAAACAATAAAAAACACAAATTAAAATACCATCCATAATTCAAACGGAGATTCTCAAAGGCATTCTGCCGGCTACATACTCAGTTTTGCATTCTTTCAATGCTTTTGATAAAGTATTATTTTTAAAGGCAAACAATTTTCAGTTTTTACTTTAAATTATTAGTTGATTTAAGCGCATTGTGGCAAGATTAACCGGTCAAGGGTAGCCACGAAATGTTTAAACTTTTTTGTCCCGATAACAACGAAATGAAAATGGGGACTGATAATTTAGATTTAAGATAGCCTTTGGCCGCGAAACAAAACAAAGCGAGATTTTGAATTAAAAAACATGAGTAAGTACGTCAGTTGCCACTATTGCCGTAAGAAATCAATAAAAAATTAGACACATCTATAGGCAAACCTGAAGAACCAGGTATTTTCTAACGCCGAAATCAAAGCGAAAGTCGTTTCCAATGTTAAATGAAATGCCATCGACAAGAAATTTTATTTGGTTCCTCATATGATTGAGTCGGCTAATGATAATTTTCCTTCTGTAAAAAAAATAAGATCGTGTATGTAACTCTTCATTGAGAATTCGTTTTTTTTTTCAATAAATTTATTATTATTAATTAACAAGCTTTCCGCGCACAGCTTCGCCCTCGTGGTTTTTCGGTATGGTACATATAAACCTACCTCGAGAGCCACGCTATCCATTTGTGAAAACAGCATGAAAATCGGTGCAGTAGTTTTTGAGTTTATTGCGAATAGGCAGACAGACGCGGCGTAGGACTTTGTTTTATAATATGTAGTGATATTCACTGTCGAGATTATGTTATGTAACTAGGAGACAAACTTGACAAGCTAACAATAAATGATGTAAAACACATTGTTATATTACATAAACATATTGTTCTGAACGTGTTCGCCGTTGCTAAGAAGCCTGTTACTATTGCTGTTTATGGGTTTTACCATCTTACCATTCAAGTATAAACTGTGGTTCCTCAAACCAACCTTACTCAAGTGATTTGCCATATATTTGTCACAATAAGTTGTGGCAATACCACCTTTCTTTATTACTCATCCATTATTGGTGTGCAATTTAAATATCTACATTTAATTTCCTTCATTAGGTTATAAACAATCTTCGTCATCATCGTCATTTTGGATTTACCATCCTACTGAACCATTGTCATCATAGAATTCATTATATCAGTTTTTGTGCGCCGTGATTAAGATGTGACCTTTGCTCAATGACTGATTTCTGTCGATTTTTGTGAACACAAAAAAGGGTCTTCTTACTGTTTTTAGCGTTCGCGATGTCTGTACAAATCTCGTAGTCATTTGTATACTTTTGATGCATATATAAATAATAAAAGGATTTTTTATAACTGGTAATTAAAATTTTAATCGTTTTACGAATTATCTATTCTTTGTTTTGTTTTATGAGGGATTAAAACATTGAAACAAGTTATCAATAATGACAATACAAGTATTGCTTTATATTAATCATTATTAAAATTGAGCTCTTTTGTAATGAATGTTTCTTGTATATTAAAGACTAAATGGTAGCCATGATTTTCAAAATTTCCTCGTTAAAACTACATCTTAAATTTTGATCAAAGTTGATGATAGTAATATAATTATTACTTCGACCTTCCAGTTTCACCCCGTAAAGACTTTCCTGTTAAAATTTGGGTCAAGGAAATTTAGTTTCGTAAACTGCGAATTTGAAGATGCAACCGAGTGTCTTGTTGCATACAAAATAGA
Organism: Subacronicta megacephala; assembly: GCA_958496365.1. Lineage (NCBI taxonomy): Eukaryota > Metazoa > Arthropoda > Insecta > Lepidoptera > Noctuidae > Subacronicta > Subacronicta megacephala. The sequence continues at coordinate 1,028,981 of OY292538.1, forward strand.
AAAAGTCTGCAACTGGTGTGTATATTTAAGATATTGTCAGACTAACATGCATATTACGTGTGACTGTTTCATAAAGAGGGATAAAAAGTTTCATTTTTACGAAATAAGAAAGTAGGAGTTACTCAGGGTATACAACTAGTACCACTTATTCCCCAAATATTTTTCTTAGCCATTGCTATACAAGTACTTGGCAGAGGCATCCCCGTGGTCCATTCAGGTTGATCAAAGTTTTTTTTTAATTCTTATTACTTGTATACCTATAGCAACGGCTTTAGTCCAAACAAAGGTTTTCTGCATGAGATCGCTAACTGCGATAAGACCGCCTATTGTATAATGTATTTTAATAATTTTCCATATTCTGACGTAAAATTATTGTAATCATATGCTGTAAAATTCGACTAAGATAGTTATTTAAGTACAAACATTATAGATTTTGTTATAATCGCATGCGCCATTTATATTGATGATCAGTTCATTACGATTTCGCTTGTTTAAATTGTGTTAATTAAGCTGCTAATTTAGTCATTTGTCTGGTCAAATTTACAACCGTACAAGTTTGCAGTTTATGCTAGCAAGGATAACATCATCGAGGTAGATGAATAAGCAAATGTATTCTTAAAAACACGTACAGCGATAACGTACTTAGATTAGATGGATAGGTTTGCAGTAACAGTTTAAGACTGAGGGATTATGCGTTATATTGTGTATATATCAAACATAGTTACTGTGATAAAACTGTCGTAATTGCATTTAAATTTGAGAAATTAAGAGCAGTGTGGAAGGATGACGACGGCAAATAAGCTGACTTCGTCATATTCATCTTTAAAAAATACACATCCAAAGAAAATATTGCTATTATAGACAGAAAATTAATTAAGGCTTATCTCTTAACCCATCTTCGAAATATAACTCAAATCGACCTTGCTTCATAACTTCCACTCTTACAAGATGATTCACGCAATTAGTAAACTTTTAAATTAATTTATAACCAACACACCAACATTTGCAGGTGTTTATTTTTACCGACATAATCTGGTTACCATCACAACTGACCATATTTCATCTTATAGCTGTATAATATTGAAATAGAATAAGCTGTCGACACTGCTTCAAGCAGTTGTTGAAGCCAAATAAAATACCGGCAGATATTTGGTTTAATATTATTGGAATGATGAAACATCTTAGTACTATTTAAACTATTTGTCATAACTGTCATTGGTAATGCCACAAAATAACCAGTCTTTTTACATTGTCTCTTGTTATTGGTTGATCGTTGGATTTCTCAATATATCCAATGTTCATATTACTTAGTATTAGATGGATATTAGATTTGCAGTCTTTGTAGTAGTGCAGTATAACATCATTATAGCAAACAAACTCTCACTAGGTTAGTGAGTCGGATAATGGCATACTATCAGAGTAGAATATTTTCAGATAGGTAACTATGTGTTCAGCAGTGGAAGAGCAGTAAGTTTTAAGTAACCCCTCTCATTCTGGAAATTGTGTTCAGCAATGTGACAGTAAATTAAAAAAAAATCAAATTTGAAGTAATCCTGTATCGTGGTTGCTCCAAACCAAAGGATGTAATAATGATACTTACAGAGAGAGTGGTGTGTGACGTCTGTAAACTACCAAGATATAAATTAATAAAAATGTCATCACCTACTTTCAGTTTCCTGTGTTAGATAATAATTAATTACAACTTAATTATGATAACTGTGGCTCATTATGAGCTGACGTGTCAATCATACGCATTGCAGTATGTCGGACACAATCATCGTTTATCACAGTATTGTAATTACATTACAGTTAACTAGCTCCGATGAATCGCAACAAAAGTGTATAAGGGGACGAGGCCTCTTTACTCTTAGTAATAAGTAACATGATATTAATGATAAGGCTTCTATAAGAGATTCATACCATGACGCCTGTATTTCCCGAAATGTAGGCAAAGATCTCATATTAAAGAGCCGACTCTGTAAAACCGGTAACATTATCAAACTCCGAGCTGTTACTGAGAAAAGTGATTGAAAAACCCAACTCGCCCTAGTCGCTGTTACGCCCACTACGCATATGAGGCAATTTTTCGATAACAAACTGACGTAATTAACCTGTCAAAAAACAATTAGCCGACATAGTATAACAATCCTTGCGACCCGCTGGAGGGTCACAGTTCTGTAATGAACATCCGGACCCCACTTACTGTTAGAAAGTATTAACTGTAGTTTATACAACAATAAACAAAACAGATTTTACTTCTTATATGGACCTACAAGTAGAGTTGTTAGTCACGAGCTCTCCATCTTTCTCTATTTTCTATTATTCATGTACCAGTTTGTTAACAAAACACTAGCGCTGTAAAAGGCCTATCTAAAATATAATAAATACTTTTCTTATTGCAATCGTCTCGTTTAACTCATAATCCATCAGTCTAATCCTTATCACTCTGAGAGGAGACCCGTGCCCAGCAGTGAGACAAGTTATGGGTTGATGCTATTCATATATCTGCGGGGCGGTCGAACTTGGTACAAACAATCACGTTTTGTGTTAGTCTTCACCCTTGCTCTTGTGTGTATTTTTTCTATTATTTGTGATTAAATTATCTTAATTACATTTGACCTGTCATGTTGCTACACAAAACATTATAGCATTGTTAACTTCTGGTTTATCATTTATATTTTCTTTAGTTCATTATACGGATTTTTAATAATTTTGACATTATTATTATTTTTAGTAATAAAATTATTGGAACTGCCGCATTATTCTAGTTCTCCTAAGTGCGATTCATTCGAATCCCAGTTCGAGCAGTGTTATTGGATTTTTCTATGAAATTCTCAACAGCTCGGAGTTTAATTCAAATTCAAATTCAAATCTTTATTGCTTTCATATGTACATAGGTTGTTACAAAATACACATCAGTATCAATATGAAACCCTGTAAGGGCGCTGCAATTTGTTACTGAAGAAAATTCTTAAAAATTAAGTTCTTAAAATCTATTTTTCCTAATCTAATCTAATACTTAGTATAAAATTATTATTTAAATTGGACAAAGTCATTATTTTATTTGTATTTCGTTTTGTCCTCGAAAAACTCTTGTAGGTTGTAGTAGCATTTTTCCTTTAAGTATTTATTTAATTTTATTTTAAATATGTTAAAATTTAATGTATCTTTTATTTCCTGGGGTATTTTATTAAATATTTTTATCGACATTGCGTGTGGTCCAGAGTGAAATATTGTTAGACTTGAGGAGGGAAGTGACAGGTTATTTTGGTGCCTTAGGTTACGGGGTTGTGAATAATGATCTTTTCTGTGAGAGTAAAGGTGTATATGTTTTTTTACAAACAAACAGATTTCGAGGATATATAGAGATGTTAGAGTAAGGATGCCTAGTTTACTAAAGTGGGGCCTACAACTATCCATTTGATCTATATTAGCTATAATTCGTATACATTTCTTTTGTAGTTTGAAAAGTATTTCTGTATCTGTACTGTTTCCCCATAACACTATACCATAGCTTAGCCAAGAATGTGCATAGGCGTAGTAAGCGTTTGTGGCTGCTTTAACATCAGTCGATATTTTTAGGTGGTATAACGCGTATGTGAATCTAGATAATTTTCCGCTTAGATTTGTGACCGGTTAATGTCAATAGGCTCTTTATATGATCTATTTACAGATACATATTATTGAATATATCGGCTTGATATCAATTTGGAATTTTTAGTTTTGAAGCCATATCGAAGAAAAAAATCTATCATTTAAAAATCATCATCATCATCACCATAAGTAATGTGTCTCAAGTCTTAACCCACTACTGGGGATAAGGGTCTTATCTCAGGTGCCATCGTTTGCAGTTCACATTAATTTTACATTTTTTAAATATCTTTATGCTTATTTTATAATCAGGATAATTATATGTATACAATGTTATATAAATTTCAGTAATTATAGTGCTACAAACTTACCTGTAGAGTTCAAACAAGTAGTTTTCAACGTTATCACCAAAACATAAAGTTTTGACGACTTCAGACTAAGAGTCAAGAGTATTTTTATTAGATTTTTTAGCTTTCCGGTTTAACAGCTAATTACTGTACACCTGGGAATCTAACACTCACTTCCGCACGAAATATCGGACTTGTCCCCGCCATTGTATAATTCAGAATAGTCATGAAAATAAAAACTGACTTAAGTATTATTAATAATAAGAGGTAGTGTTAAAACTGTTAGGTAACACTGACTCACTGTCGTTTCGTGCGGGCAATTCTAGCGCGTGTCCATTGTCATCAGGAATTGTGAAGAAATGGATCTAATAGTAACTTATTTTTATAAATCTAGCTGCACGTTTGTAAGATTTCTTTTTACAATATTATTAGATTTTTTCCGAATCCGATGTCACTTGGAGGAATAGGCTAGTGATGCGATCATCAGTCCCAAGTTCGGATCCAATGCCAACACTGTATTTTCGAAATCATGTGCGTATTAGTAATTAATTTTTAATTAATTATCACTCGTTGTATCGTAAACGTCGATGGAAAGATTTTCTTAACCCGTTAAAGTAGTTGATATTGCTACTGAATATAGGTATCCTTGTGCTTATGATCGTTATATCGAAATAATTTTAAAAATACCATGCCTTGTTATTTTACAATTATAATTATCTCTTCTAACATACATACTTACTCAATTTTCATTAAATCATCTATCGAATCTATTGTGAATCTTTTAAATTCCCGTATCTCATAAAACTATGTTTATGTACGCGCCATTGATTGCATGGAACAAGTGTAATGTGCACCGCTGCGCCCGCGCCGTCAACTGGCCCGGTTTCTTTAAGGTGAAGGTTCGATGCCGGCTCAAGCTCAATAACTTGTAACATAAATAACGAGTGCTAGCTTTTATTACCTCACCTTAAATACAATATTCACAGTAATATTGTGCAAAAAGATGTGCTTTCTGTGTGATGACGACTTCTGGCACGATACGACTGTTCTAGTTGAAGTAAAACAATACATTAATAGTATAAAAGAATATGCGAGGATCGTACAAACGGGAAAAATGTAATGAGAAAAAGGCATAGGAAGAACTATATATACAAGCAAGCACATAACACGAGCACTGATTGTATTGATCGACTCTATTAAATTATCACTTGAGACGGTCGTACTCATTTACGCAAGTCCTCATTATAAGTGATCATTCGTTATAAAATTTAGGCCGTTGGTATGGCCTTTTGTTTTAAAAATCTTGAATCCTTTGAAATTTCTACGTTTGCTCAATAATATAAGATGCTCTTGAAAGAAAAAGTAATCCTAGTGTATGGGGTTTTTTTTTTAAGTTTTGGTCTAGAACCCTAAAACATAAAAGCACAGTATCCATCTTTTCAGTATTCTATTTCTAACCAAATCATTAAGCAAATAAATATCATATGTAGATTGCATTAGTCATCATCGTGTCTTGAGACCCTTGGTCTGACCCTGATCATATAGCAAAGGAAGGTAAATAGGTTTTTATCCGGTACGAAACCGGCATTCCCCGCCACCTTTTCCAGTTACCAAAAGATTTTCTACATTACAAAGGTTGTTCAAACAACAGTTCAAAATTTCATCCCAGTTTTCAATATCTGACGCTTGAACCACCTTAAAATCAATAGACTGAAGAATCTCAGCCAACAACAAAAGAAACAACAAATAAGGTTGAAGAGGTCAATGATAAAAATATGCCTAACATACGCAACGCTGCTCCCATAACATCTATCACTCAGACAAGTGCCAAGGAAATATATTAAAGTGTAACACATAAGTCGTAACCTGTCGCCCATGACGGGTTTGGGACCGTCAGCGACTTATTGCGAGCAAGAGCCCCAAACAGCTCCACTTTCGACGACCTTCGTAATAGTACTGTCCCCGATTTGCGGCGATCTGTTGCGCAATGGCAACTGTTTGTGCACAATTAGACTGAAGGTGGTGGTGAATAACCCCGGAAAAATTATAGTGAAGATGGACAGTTGTAGAAAGAAATAAAGGACTATCCCTACAACTCACATATATAGCACTTATTTTTTATATGCAAATCTTAATACCTCTTGGATATCAATTACCTAAAAGTACGCTGTTCCTTCCTGACTGATTATCTGTAGAATAACTAATATTTTTTTTGGTAGAAATTCAGTCCCTAAACGACCACGTCGCTCGTGACAATAACTGTTGCTATATTCTCGATAATAGTAAGTTGACCTTGAAACTTTGAAGTTCGACTAGTGAAACCATCGGCTTTGCTAAAAATGGTATCATTGACTGTTTTATTAATTAGCAAGTGTTTTTATTAATTAAGAAAACATAATTATTGTGTTAATGAAAATAACGATTAAAACATGATATGGAATGACAACAATCATATGATGATTATGTAATAAACCTACATTAAAATACCATCAAGGGCTGTTGGTTTCATTCCCAAAGGTCTCCGCAGAATATTAATGAAGCTATAAAGACTTGAAAAGGTATAAACGTTTCGAATTAAGAGATTCACCAAAATGTTGCGAACTCTTAGTTTTTTCGTGTCTCTGTACCTGACCTGTTAACCTTTTCATGTCCAGTAATATATTATGATTATGGCAATATAAGTAGTTAGTTAAATCTCTGCAGCTGACAATAGTCTTGATCATGACTTCTAACCCTGAACTATGAACTATTGATGTGACCCTACTACACTATAAAACTAGCTGTATCCCACGGTTTATCCGCATTGTAGAATCCATTGTCTGCTTAAAGTTTAAGAGACAGTGTATTAAAACGTGCGTTGATTAACAATATTTTTATTTGATTTCTTTTAACAGTGTCAAAAGATACCGGATTTTCAACTTAATGTCAGACACTGAAAGCTATTGTTTCTGAAAGAAGTAAGAAAATTAATAAATAATCTATGCATCGTCCGTGCTTTGAATGCTAACACTCAACGTAACCTTGGCATTGTTAACGGGTAAATTAGTTCCGGCGTAATGATTCCCTTCTCAGTCTTATTTATTATGCTTATATTTATTTGTCATTAGAATTACACGACTCTAGAAAAATCTTTGTGGCAATCAAGATAACTAGTTCTTTTTCTCTCTTGTTATCTCTCATTAGACTATTATTATCATCAGGTTTCCATAACGATGTCTAGTTAAAATGATTACAGTACTGCCTACTAAGGCACGGAGATTTTCTTTTAAAGACCTTAAATCTGTAAATCATACTATATTGGAATCACTGGATCCTTATCATCATGCTCAAGTTGAAATAATTGCGAAAGTAATAAGCTATTTAATGGTGCTTGTAGGCAACCGTAAAGTATTCAATTACTAGCCTGTAGGTATAGGCTTTGATAATGTAACACTTAATTTATTGATAACTTTAATATTCTCGTTTCTGACACTTACGCGATACCCTGGTCTGTAGGGATCTACCACACCATTAAATGATAAATCAAGATATGTATACCCTTCTTACTTGTCAAAGTTTTACATTGCGTCTTTTATCGTCTTGGTATGTGACAAAAGATAGCTCTTTTATGGTGTCTTATGCGGGCTTCCAATTAGAATGAAGACAGATACGCCTGCGGTTGGTTTATTTATTTCTCCAGACACATCATACCGAAGCAACCAATTGATACCAGACTACATTGGCTACTCTGTTGTCTTTGATGAAGTTATTAATGAGGCAGGAATCAACAATTATACTACTAAAAGTTTATATATTCCCAATTGCAATAAACAGCTGATGAGTTGGATATTGTATTTTTAGTCATCGATGAACAGAATCTGAAACTCATTTGACGCGGAAACCAAGTTCAACGGTTATGTCTGAACAATATCCAGTTAATGGAGCGAAAAGCTTTGTTTTTACATAAATAATTGTCCGCTTTAAGGTCGGAGCGGCCTCACAGTTTTTATTGTAATTTTCAGACTAAATTTCAATAGTCAAGGATGGGTCTAAGAATTTGTGACTATTGTTGTGGCCAAGGCCAAGTGTGAACTAAGTCTTTAAGATCGATTGTAATAATAATTAGTTTGAGGCTGATGGATTTAGCTCATGTAATCTAAGTAGCGTTTTTAAAACTACTGATATTAAATGAGTTGAATTTATCAGGAAGCCATGGAAATACTTTATTGTAAGATTGGTGTATGTGTCTTTTATCATTCTCAGCTTTAGCTATAAGTATGTTTGACATTAATCTTACTTTATCATCATTCATATTATGTGCGGCGTCTTCTTACTGTGATGAATACGTAAATAATTTGACTCGATTTAGGTTTTGAATAAAAAAATATTTCCATCGATCTTACGATCATCTACAGGCGGAGTCTATCCATTGCTAAGTAAAGGCTTCTTTTTGTTGGAACTATTGTAATCAGATCAAAAAATGACATGACAAATATTGTCTTCAATACTTAAGTTTACAAACTCTTCCATTATCAGAGTCGTCTAGAATTAATCCCATATCATGACTGCCGCAATAAACATAATCACCCAAAGCTAAACAATCATTTTTTTCATATTCATTAATTGCACGAACTTTGGACTGGTCATCATTTAATGGATGACGATCAAGGAAAAGGTCGGGAAGCAAACCAAATCACGTTTGAAGGTCGTCTGAACAATAACCCATATATCATTTCATGGCGTGCACGTGTTGGCGGTCGGTTAGCTCGAGACTAGTTTCTAGTTAACGGGTTATCGATTGCAGTGATTGACTTGGATCCAACAGCCACGGTATTAAAAATAACAGTCCTATTGAAAAAAAAATTGCAATAATTATTGGTATATTGATAAATTAATTGACTTATAAAGTTCTAAGATATAAGCTTTACCAAATATGGGAGATGTTTTGTCCCTTCCCACAAAATTAGTGTTAGTATAAAATTTGTATGGCGAACGCACGGTGTGACGTCACAAACTGCCTGATTTTTAAACCGATTTAAATTTACTGGTTTCTAACACAGTCCAGTCCACCCGTGACCAGGATGCTGTAAAGGATCCGAAACGTCGGGAATTTTAAAATATCAATATAACGCGATAAAATCCGAAAAAAGTAGTTTTATTTCAACGATTTAAATTTAGTTGTTTTTGATTGGTTCTATTTATGTTCAAGTTTTTTATGGGCCCATCAAAATATTAATCATCTAGCCTATTCTATTCATCGGGTTTGTCTATGAACTTCTCAGTAGCAGATCAGTATTTATTACATTAAAAAAAAATATCTTAGCAAGTACCTATCAGTAGATATGCATACTGCTGTGTTTCGTACGGTGAGTCTGGAGCGCCGGAGTCCCAATTCCTCCCTCAATTCCCTTGCTTCTCCTTTTCTCTTTCACCTCCCTTTTCCTCAAATAGGCTCGGCATCGCATCTGCAACTCCTTTGGTATTGCAGATGTCAATATGGGGCGATGACTACATACCATTCGGTGGGGCACCTGCTCATTTGCCGAATTATCCCATAGAAAAAATTACTGTAAGTTACATAATGCTTGGAAAACTTCAGTAGACTAGGATTGCTTGCCTGTCATTCATATATGATAGATCACGACAACGTAGCAGTCTCCGCAAGATAAGATAACACACTTATTTTATACAACTTGTTTACAACTGTACACAAAAAAATTTGGTTAAAAAATAATCTGAAAGAAAAATCAACTGACACGAGTTTGGTGACACGGATTGTACACACGGCTACACATCAAGCTATACAAAACAAGTATAGGCTGGCCTTGAATTGTGCTGAAAACCTTTACAATGGGAGGTCAGTCTAAACTGGTTTCGTATAGCTTGATGTGTTTGTATAGCCTTGTGTACTAAACTTTTTTTAAGCGATGGAAAAAGATGGCAAAAAAACATTTATTTATGATAGACTCGTAGTATTTCTGAACGTATTTTTTACAATATAGGCAGCTTCCAAAACGCCCGCTCGTCACCGCCTCCTAGTGTTTTAGCTGGGAAAAAGAAGCGTCGCTACTAAGTCACCAGCAACACATTTCTTTCTGTGCATTTACTAAGGCGTTACATAAGAAATGATAATTACTATCAACAACAACACATTTCTGTCTGTACTAAGGCGTTACAATTTCTATAGAAATTATAATTCCTATCCATAAAATACATTTTAACACATTAAAGATCTTTACTTTTTAAATAACACCAGAGAGTTGCCCGTGGCTTCGCCCGCCTCAAATCCTGGTTATCCATCAGGATAAGAAATAATGTAACTTTCTAATGGTGAAAAAAATATTTAAATCGATTCAAAAGTTTCAAAGTTTATCGAAAATACAAACAAACAAATATTTCCTCTTCATAATAAAAGAATATGTAGTTATATATATTCTCAGAATAATAAATATAAAACTGTGTATCATAATTATATAAAAGTTTTTAAATAAGTCGTCACAACTATATGTAAATTTTCTTATCACGATCCGTGCAATCTTTACGAATTGTCTTAAAAACTAAAGTATGACAGTCCAAGATGTCTGACCTAAAAATCCAGTCTGACTGATTACAAATCTTTACAGTCTTTTGTACGATAATATAATGCCAAATTGATAACACATGAGCGAGAAGTGGAGAATATAGAAATAAATAGAGAGAAGGTTTATCACATAATTTAAGAAATAAGACAGAAATAAGGGAGCTATATTCAAATATTTGACTACCAACCCGCAGTATGCTAGCGTGGTGGACTAAAGCCTTATCCCTCTCGTTCTGAGAGGAGACCTGTGCCCAGCAGTGGGACAATGTAATCGGTTGATGACGATGATGATATTAAAATTATCATCACTTTATGTCAACTAGTAATACAGGGGAATAGAATCAGACAGACATGCAAACCATCTCGACATTATTATGCAATTAAATACTTACCTGTTCTCTTCACTCATAATAATTGCGATATATATAATTATCTTGTTAACGCATCAAATATACAGGAATTGCATTCTGCAGATGACATAACTGACTTAGGAACGGTAACACCAAGAAAAAATCATAACAATAATTATGTCTACAGGAGATAGTATTAATAATATACAGTTTTATCACATACATAATAAATTACAGAGATAGTGAAACTTCTTAAGAATATGCGAACAATATGGCACAAGGCAAATATTATTTACCTGAACGTGAGGAGACGGCGCCTGCGCACGTGACGTCACGACACGACATATCTACTATCTACTAGCGCTCTCGCGCTGCATAAAAAAAGATGTAGAAGTCCCATTTCGTACTGATATTATTGATATGTTGTACATACGTATCATTGAGCTCTCTAATAAATGATTGAGCTATACGATGACTGATGTATGCGTGCCGTGAGTTTGGACAGGCCAAATCAAAGCTGCTATGGCTCTTTCTTCAAGAGGTCTGTTCAGATTTTGCCCCACATTGTAAAATATAACTACTAAGTACTACAGATATGTGAGATATCTGATAATATTATACACGGACTGGCGTTTCTATTTGAACATACAACAGAAGAAACACAAATTTAGAAATATGTATTAAGAATATTTACTACTTGTGAACAATACCGTGACAGCTGTTATAAGCCTTGGTATGACCATTGGATTGCCAAGTCAAAGGTTTCAAAAAAAGTTAATCCAAGACAAACACCTCTGACTTTTCGTAATTATGTGAGAATTAATAAATAATTATAATTATAATTCGCTTAATCAGTGAGAGAAAAAATCGAGAAGAATCATGCATGCCTAGGAGATGTTCTCTATGGCATGGTAAATCTACTGACCTCTCGTTCTAAGAGGAGACCCATGCCCAACAGTGGGACAATATAAATATAATTCATCTAATTAAAGCAGGCCTTCTGATATATTACCTGTCAGTTGTATAGAAATAAGTAATGTAACGTAAAAAGAATAGGAAAAATAGTAACCTACTTATTTGCTCATGTTTAAGAGAAGAAAAAGAATTGTTTTCTATTGTAAAGAGCATTTCGTCATTTGCATGCTATGTCCGCTTTCGCTAACGCCTTTTTCATGTAATGAGTTTTAAATGCTTGTTATTTGTGTAAAAATTTCTTGAAATTGGCTCAAGGTTGAAGGACATGTCTTGATGTAGAGGATTAATGTCAACACGCTCCGATCTTGGCACGATATTGTGATGTAAAGGATAAACAATGTCTTTTTAGTCATCACACAGTTGATTGGCCATAGGCTCGCCCCTTATTACATGGGATCTAAGCATACCAGCGAAATGTGGGTGTAAAACTCATGATGAAATATTATGTAAGGCATACTGTTAAAGTTCATTGATAAAGGAAAAGCCAGGCAAAAGGAGAAATGCGGGAAAGATGATATTATGGGTTGGAAGGATTCTTAAAAAAATCATAGAAAACCTCAAATAAAACCTTAAGAGGCGAGAGGAGTAGAAGAAGGCTTAAGATATTTATTTTTACTGCTAATTTTTTTATTATATTTTTGCATTAATAATGCGAAATGTTCACAAAGATAGGATTTTTCTAATGAAAGAAAATTTCCTAGTTAAAGAAAAAATCGGCCTCAGGCAGTGTTGGTGTGGTAGTGATCTCGGTAGCTTAGTTGGTAAAGGGTCTGGTGTACTTAACCAGAGGGACGCAGGTTCAAACTCTGACTGAGGCCGAATTTTTGTTTCACTAGGAAAATTTCTTTAATTGGAAAACATATCTTTGTGAATATTTCATTTTGCTTAGCCATAGTAGATAATCCAGCTAGAGTCATCAAGTCGAGAGATGCATACCTTACAATGGAACTCGCGACCCATGACTTGGCAGTCATACAACTAGGCTATCCCTGCAGCTATCTAGCTAGAGTGGACACTTTGGATTATCAGTTCTGAATGTCAGTTTCAAGTGTCTATAGCATTTAACATAAATCGGTTTTAAACCTTTTAGCAGGCCGCATAGCCGAGTATTACGAATGACATTCAATCATCATGATTAGCAGAATCACGATGATTCGTTTTATTTGGGTTTTTTATTTTATTGCTTATCTCAAAGATATTAAAACAACCAATAAATAAAAATGTATTACTTATTGCACCTATATCTTGATAAGTTTTTATATCTCTTACCAGACTCAAAATGTTCAAAATTCGTTTCTGGTAAGATTCATTTTTTTGTTCAAAATAGGTCATACTTAATATGAACTTAGGTACACACGGCTACGCATCAAGCTATACAAATCCAGTTCAGACTTACCTCCCATTGTAAAGGTTTTCCGTACAATTCAAGGCCAGCCTATACTGGTTTTGTATAGCTTGTTTGTACATCAGAATGGGCCCCCAGACCAATGTTGATGTCGCTAAGTTAAAACAACTTTGGTTGTATTATTTTGTTTTTGGTATTTTATCTTGTTGTGACTGACGTAGTAAACTTTCTTTCTCCTCCTTCTTCTTCTTTTTCTTCTAGTCCATGGGAGGACGGCTAAGGGTTTTATAAAAAATATCCGCAGGCAATAGACCCGCTAGGAGTGTTGTAGTGTCAACAAAACCTAGCATGCTCAACTATGTATAACCTTGTTTTTTAAAGAAAACACAAACATATGGTTCATTAGTACGATCGTTCACCAGCCTCTCATGTATACCATCAAACAAAATATCCTCAATTGTTCAGTCCAAAGAGAAAAAAAACAATACCGATGTCAGGTGAAAATCAAGAAAAAAAAACCATCTCCTAAACTACTGAAAATCGCGGAACATACATGGGGGTGATTCGGATGCCCCTCGATAAAAGGTATCTACCTTTTGTCTTTGGACGACCCTTCTCTTGCCACCCTGTATACACGTAAACAGTTATTGTTTACCTTTGTAAATAATCAGCTGACACACTGTTAATACTTCCGCCAACCAAAGGTTGACAACGACAAGCCTTGCAAACATTAACGTTAAATGACAACTATTTTACTACTTCCATTGCTGGTATCACATATTTAATGTATGTGATGTGGTTTTACTTCATAAATAAATAAAATATCATTGACTAATACTTCTAAGTTTCTTCCACAAATACAGTTGTATCAGGGGGTCAATACTGCCACACGGCTACATAACAAGTCATATATATCCAGTGTTAACTGACCTCTTAATTACGTAACTGCTAAAAGCAACTGAACAAATTGGTTTCATTATTAAAAACCACTTAAACCTAAAGGTTTCATTTGAAACAGGTTTTAGTACTCACAACTTTAAACGGTTATAACTATAAAATTGATTAAAATAGAAGTTTCCAATTCTTTTTGTAGTTGATTAAGATATATTTTATTTCGATTCCATTAAAGTATACTTGGTCACCCTGTATATATTAATTCTACAATAGCATCGTGACGTACCGTTTCACGTTCTTATGTCACAAACGTGACCACATTTTAAAGGTCCTATATTTTCGCTACAGACGTCTTACGTCATAAACTGTGCAAAAAGTTTTATTGAGCACCTGTTTTTTAATTGTTGGGATATAGTTGTTGCGTTAGAGCAGATCTGCAAGCGTAACAACATAGAGGTAGAGGTTATCGGTAGGGGTCAACTTTAGTTGTAGTAGTGCCTGCTGACATGTCTTCATGCCAGCACGAATGGGTCAGCACGACCGGGAAAGTACTACCCTCCCACATAATATCGACGTCAAGTAGCAGTATGCATATTATTGCGTTTCGTGCGCCGGAGGCGCAATTTCTCCCTCGGTCTCCTTCCTTCTCCTTTTCTCCTTCCCCTCCCTTTTCTGATCTTAAGCATAAAGTTCTTTACGTAAAAGACAAGTTACCTGATATTTAATATCATTAGAATCTACCAACCTCAACCCGAATCCTTGGTTTCATCACGTGTGACATACAGACTTACAAATTGGAAGCACACGACGCATGCGCGCTTTTCAGATCCAACGCTAACCGGTATCTATCACGATTTTCATGATTTTTATATTTGAGTAGTCTTATAGCCTGTAATAGGTGAATTTCACTTGATATTACAACATATTCACTTCAACAAAAAAGTAAAACCAGTTTCGGAAGTCGGTGGCGAAAACAAAAGATCCAACCTAAACTACCGAGTCCACCCTTACATCTTAATCATAAATTAAAGTGAGAGAAGGGTTAGAGTATGATGATATTAGGTGTGATGATGACATGAAACGGATATTTTCTTATATTGATTCTCTAATAACTTTTTTTTTTAAATTGGAAAACAGATACTTGTGAAACAGTCTTTAATGGATCTATTTAGAGAAATAAATATCATTGATACCTCTGAAGTGGTAAACAAGCATACGGCTCACCTGATGGTAAGCGGTTAACGTAGCCAATAAACGGTTGCAACACACTCGAGTGCTGCTGACCCTGTAAAGGAAAAGGGAGGGGACGGAGAAAAGGATAAGAAAGGGGCCTGAAGGAGGAATTTGGCTTCCGGCGCTCATATGTCGGAGATAATTTAAAATTGGCATGAATCATTGACAAATAACAACCATCACGATTTTCATGACTCCGATATTGACATTATAAATGTGTAAGTTTCACTTAATGTTACGCCATTAGCAACTGAATGTAGGTTCGAGAGGAAGTAAGACATGCATTTCATAACAGCAGCACGCCTGAATTCGCCCAATGGCTAGCAGAGATATACTGATGTAAATGGCAATATGCTCACCCCCTATTACATGGGACCTAAAGACATAAGCGGCGGTAGCCTAATGGCTAGGGCATCGGACTTGCGATCATGTGGTTGCCGGTTCGAACCCCACCCATTGCACTTCCGACGTGAACCCATTCGTAACACAAGCATTTAGCTTAGCACGAGGGGTTAACAAGATTACTAGTAATGTGTGACCCACATTGATAGTAAGCTATTTAAAGAAAAAGAAATTCTGGCGAAGTAGTACACCACTGCGTAGCCCTTCGAGAAATACAGGCGTGATGGTATATACATGTATGTCTGTAGTTCATGTATGTCTGAATCCAGGGCTCTCTATTTTGAGAGTAATGCGTTTCTCCTTAATATATTAATGTGAGTGGTACTCCTATTAGCAAATAAACTCGATTATTATAGCCATATTCACACATCCAATGCACCAGACATCTGCAAGATGACAAGCAAACATGTTCCCAAAAACATTTGTCGTATTAAATTGAATAAGCAGCTCTATGTTACGGTAATTAGTCGTCCTTATCCGCCGCTCATGAATATTAACGTGCAACACAATAGCGAGCTATTTGCGGAGACGCTCGCGTGCGCCGGCGCAGTAGCGATCCGCCGCGTTAGGGGTGTCCCAAGTTACACAGGTGTTTTATAAACGACATCTTGTATTGATAATTTAAGTAAAAAATGACTATTATTATTATCCCCTTTTTTAAATATTTTCAATATTTTTTTTTATATTTTAAAGAGAATAAAAACAAAAGAAATACTAATTCGCCGGCATCTTGGATTGCTCCAAATGCCGGTGAATTAGTGTCTCTTTTTTCTTTAGGGTCAGGGCCCCTGCGAAAGTAACCTAATAACAATACGGGCCGTGTCTAAGAGTAGAGACTGCTTTCTGTATCAAGCCCTCGATCTCGAGCAACTCAACGAGAGCCTCCTTAGATCTTGATCGAGGCTCTTGGCTATTAGACCATTGGTTGACACAACGATCGCCGTTAATATTATATTTAAAAGCGGCGGTAGACTAATGGCTAGGGCGTAGGACTTTCGATCATGTGGTTGCCGGTTTGAAACTCACCCATTGCACTACCGACGTGAATCCACTCCACAGGTGTTAACAAGATTACTAGTAATGTGTGCAAACATTTCTAGTAAACTTTAAAATAAAAATTATTACCTAAAACATAAAATAATTGAGATATCTCACTAATTAAACAATCTGAATGTCTAAAGTATTTTTGTTGTCGAGACCTTGATAAGTCAACAATTTCCATTACTTATACTATTATTATGCCTACCGATTTAGTTTTATATCACCGTAATCTTATTACGATTCTGATTACAGCCATTTTAATACCATTAATTTATGATACGGTTTTTTCCTGTGTTTGTTTATTGTATGTTGTGGCCTTAAATATTTTCAATAAGAAATGTCTTAAAATAAGTAAATACACATTTCAAATTTGTTACGTCTCTTCATCTTTAAGAGAGAATTCACTGAATTATGTGAGTACTTTACCGAAGGAGACATTGTTAAATCATTTTACTATTAGGTAACAACCTTGATGAAGTATAATACTGTCGCAAGTCGCGATCAACCTATTTTATTAACACTTCACAGACCTCTTAAACATATATATACACTGATGTACGTGAGACAACATTATAGCATTAATATGAGCTTATTTAGCAAAAATAAAATCAATGTAAATTGAAAAAATAAAAATTAAAAAAATCTAATAATAGAAAAGTTACCAACCTTCAAAGAAAAAAAAACATTCAAAAATCGAATTTCCATTTCCAAGTTTAAATGATTAAACATGACGTGCATTCGCGCTTGCCGTCCGTCCTCGACTGACAGCTAGTGATACCTGTGCTTTATCACAACGTTGACTTTTATTTGTATTTTTTTTTACGCGATAATGGCGTGGCCGTAATCAGTCCCTCTCGGGTTCTAAGCGTGGGTTGACGTAGCGCATCACTACGCCCATTCATAGTGTTGTGATTTTCAATACAAATACTATTTTACGCGAGTGAGTTTTTTTATCGTGACTTGGATTGTAAACTTAGGTACCTATATACTGTATGGTATATAACTCAGAAGTTTTTACCTTATGTAATAAACTTATAGTGAAATTGTAAGTAATAAACTAAATAAGTTAAAAATAATATCGAAATGGCACATGGTGTATTTGATTATTTATGTTTTTGTGACATGATGATGATGATGAATAATAATATTGTACATACATTCATACTATCACGCTAGGTAGAGGTTATCGGCTTCACAGTTCACACACACGTTTCGCCGGAATGTTTAGGTCTCATGTAGTGGGCGAGGAGGCGAGCCTATGCCATTAACCAGGCTCAAATCCAAATCGGTCGGAGTCTGGATATGTGTCTGGTGAATGGCAATAGGCTTGCCCCCATTACATGAGACCTAAACATACCGGCGAAATGTGGGTATAAATTAAGTACACCTCTGCCTAACTCTTCGGGAAATACAGGCATGATGGTATGGTATCTTAAAGGTCGTTCTCATATTATATAATAGTATATATAGCCTATTATATATATACCTACATTATTACATGAATGGCCGCGTTGTTTTTCACGCATAAACATATTATCGCGTGTTTCTACGCTTTGTCACGTTATTTTTCATGCCGACCGAACAAAAACACTTAGGATTTGATGCCAATAGAATCTTAAGTCGAGTAATAAACAATAGTGAGAACCTGATCTTTAAATTATTAAAAACATATATATATACCCACATACCTACCTTTACGAAAGGGTGTGATAGAGTTGTAGTATGTACTAGGTATTAAACACCCGCAAGTAGCCGCTGTTTTTAGGTACAATATAATAAAATTTTGCCCAGCTTGGAAATCGGGTTCAAATAAGCTAGCCGTGCTTGCACCTACGAGGTCATAAATAATTTAGACTGAATTAATTATTTTGTGTTAAACAAGTATAACCAAAAGAATCTCTATGACAATATTGCCACGCCAGTCTCAGATGGGGTAGCAGAGTGTATAGAATTCCACTTGCTACGATCCTGGCACACCACTTTCGCTTCATCTACGTTCGTTAAACTCCTCGTGCATGATTTTTTTAGAACGTCCACAGTCTCTCAAAGACACTTTTAAATTTTTGACGAGATGAACGAACATCAATTGATTATTTTTTATAATAGATCTTACACCATCATGTAAGAAATAACTCCGTAGCTCCAAAAATGGGGACATCCGTAGACTTTAATATGCGTAGCACTTTGCTACGAGATTATGTAGCGCTACGAAATCAGGGATGACTACATTGGCTACTTACCAGCTGTGTTGTGGCTTTTTTTAAGTTGCTCAGTAGTGATGTATAAATAAAATAAAATATTTGTTACAGTTAATAGATCTTTTAAAGACAGTTTTACCATGAATTCATATAACAATAATTATATCATTTATTCGAATGATTATATTGACATTCACATTTCGCCGTGTTTTAAAAAACTACACAAATCCTTATTATGGACAATACGTCATACTTTGCTTCCGCGCGATTTCCACTTTACTTTACGCGTATTTTGACCCCCTAAAAGGTTTTAAGGTTGACAAAACCACAGCTTATTAAAAACCATAGTATTTTTATACAACTTAATTCCGTGTTTCCTCATTCAACGCTCCAGTTTTACAGCCACATAATTTGTATAATAATATACCTTTGTCATTACAAAACATATATAATAGATACCTTTATGATCTCGGCAGGTATATTTTCAAATATGATGGTGCTGTAGGATTGATCTGCCATTCAATTGTAAATTATCATGTTATAATATTTTAACTGGTTTATAATACAAATCTTCGTCAAAATCTTCAAACCACTCGTGCTGACTGTGCCGAGTCGATCGGATCGAAAAATCTATGGGACCATGAAGTCAGATTCAACATTCCACCCCTAGGTGTGTGTCACACATTGCTAGTATTCTTGTTAACCCCTCGTACTAAGCTAAAATGCTTGTATTACGAGTGGGTTCACGGCGGTAGTGCAATGGGTGGGGTTCGAATCAACAACCACATGATCGCAAGTCCGACGCCCTAGCCATTAGCGCTACCGTCGCTTCATTGGGACGAGGTTCCATTATAATCTGGAATAGTGTAGTTGAAATAAGTTTTTCTCAGAAAACAAATCCTACAAATAAATGCATCTTCGTGTAATTTAATTATTCGTGATCAGACGTTTGTGAGAATCGGTTTCTGCCATAGTGGTACGAAGAAGCCCAAGTTTTAAAATCCTGGATGAAGTTAAGGGAGGCCTTTGTCCAGCAGTGGGACACAAAAGGGGCCACATAAAAAATATCTTCAAATTCATAAATTCGAAAATCAAGGCAACGAAGTAATTTTCTAAATTATCAATGAAATACGTCACAATCAGTTAATTGTTTGATAAATGTTGGTATAGCGTACTTATGCCATTTAATTCCCATAACAGATGGTAATCTTGTAAATTACGATTTTAATTGTGATAATTTTGTTATAAGTTGTAATATAGGTATTAAATAATTACCATCTTACTTCGTAAGATGTACTACGTACTTCTTACTCCAATAACACTTATTTATATTTGCTCGACCCGGGGATTGAACCCAGGAACCAGGACGATTGATTTTGCATTGTGTCTAGAAGATGACGCTTGACGGGTTAAACAATTGATAATTCTGTATTAGTACGCACATAATACCTGACGGTAGTGCCTTAGTGAACTCGAGAAAATGACTTGAAAATATCACTGCAACAAAATAGTGACTTAAAATACTATTCATATACAATTATTATGGTTTTCATGCTTGCACACTGCATCGTCATCTACAGATATTCTTAAAAACTTGTGCGCATAATTAACATTGTCTTGACGATATTTTTTCACTAACAAACAACCTTGTCCGTTGTCATGGCTGTCGGCTCATCAACTGATAATTGATTGCGGCCTTTACCGCCTTTCGTTACATAGTTTAACTTAAATCTGGGTTACTAGGAGTATCTAAGTAAATATTCAGTTCTAGTCGGGTAATAGTTTGATGTATAGATTTGCAAATGAGACGAAACAACTGAAGTTTGCGTTAGTGAGACCACTGGGGCCCTAGACAATGTTACATTTCCATATCGATAACGAAGTTCGATAAGTCTGAAATGTATTGAATTGGCATAATCTTTCGATATGTCACATGATGAAATTATGTCAAATAGATTTGACATAATTTCGGATATCTAACTTCGTTATCGATAATGAAGATGTGACACTAGCGAAACAAATGAGTAGACGCTATAGAAGCGTATACTCGTTTGTATTTTAATTACAATAAAAAAATCGGAATCTGTTAGTAATATTAGAGCTCAACCTCATTTACGAGATCATTTTTTTTGTCAGTGCCTCGATGGCACTTCCGTTTTCCATTCTCTCTGTACTCCACGTCAGCTATCTACAAACGTACGATAAACTTTATATCAATTAATTCTGTTTATGAATTAGAGATTGACTGTAAAATTCTTTAGAATCAAACTAAAGACCTCTAGCGTAGCATTTGCGCTTAAAACCACTAGACTAATGAGGCAGTTTATATGTTTTATGGTATGTTTACCCAAGAAACATTATATATAATTGATAAATTAAAATAACTAACGATATGTTTATAAACTAAATTTAAACAAAATACATTTAGAACACACAGTTTCATGCAACATTTTCTATTTACGACTCCTCTTTGCAAAAGACTCGAAACCGTCATACTTAGTTAAGTTAAGCAAATCCAGATGTTTGGCAATAGTCCATGCGAATGCATTACCATACAGCTACGTCGTCCAATCCTTCACGCTACTTACACTAATTAGCTGAAGCCTTTGACCGACAATACCCAGACATATGTCATGAAGATCCGCCTAAGGAAATCTTCGGACACTACTATATTCTAGATAAAATCTAGGTTTATGTGCTTGTAAAATTGTTGATAGCCCCGGGAATACCTATTACCAGTTCTGTGCGTTTTATATCGTTAGAGTTCGCAGCATTCATTTCTAAAATAACTTTATAATCAAAAAGATAAGATACAAAAAGATTACGTTCATTAAGATACAAAAAGATTACGTTAATTAAGTCTGAGGGTAGGTTATTATAATTACTTACATTGAAACGGCAAAATATGTGGTTATTTTTTTTTTTTTTTTAAAGAACTTTATCTCTCTATTTTTAGGTATAGGTACGTAACGATACGTTTACGTTAGGAGTAAGGCAGAGGTGTACTTATGTACACCCATAGTCGGTATGTTTAGGTCCCATGTAATAAGGTGCGAGCCTATTGCCATTAACCGGGTAAAAATCTACACTCCGAATTCTGCTTATACTGAGAATTTTACAGGAAAACAAAAATGTTACCATCTCTAGGTTACATAAAGCATATTATAGTTCGTATTAGTTCCGAGTGCAGATTGCACCCACGAACCGTAGTACGCAGTAGTAGTACCTAGTAGTAGCAGATTGAACCCACGAACCGTAGTACGCAGTAGTAGTAGTAGTGGCAGCATGACTTTTGCAATAATCGTAAAAAGGAATACCTACAATAAAACTCGTCCCTGCAAAAGTGCTCGTGCGCCGATTACAGTACTTTCAGTTAGTGTGACGTCAGACTACGACAAATTGTGTCAATGTGATAAATTGATAACACAGTTACTGAATTACGTGACGTTCATATTATAAAATAATTAGATGATTTCAGGGTAACTTATATGATAAAGTATTTACCTTAGTGTGCTAAAAAGGATAAAACTTGAAAATCGTCATAACATACCATCACGCCTGTATCCAGAAGAGTTAGGCAGAGGTGTATCTAATTATGTACACCCTAGTTGGCCAGTATGTTAGATCCCATGAAATAGGGGACGAGGCTATTGCCAATATAGTTTTACTGAGAAAACCCCAATAACCCTTTGTTCGACCCGGGAATCTAACCTAAGACCTGTTACTAACAACGACCTGTTGTTAACATGCACGCTTACAGCTACACGAACTACAAGACTACTGAGGCAGTTATCCGTTGACATTCGCCTTATATATTTATATTTAATTGTAAGTACGGAACCTCAACGAAATTAAAACAGTTTACATATACATACATACATATTGTCACGCCTGTCTCCCATGAGGGTAGGCAGAGACTTTAGATTTCCACTTGCTACGATCCTGGCACACTACTTTCGCTTCATCTACATTCATTAATCTCTTCGTGCATGACCGTTTATATTGAATATTTTTTAAGAATATCCATATTTTCTTAAGAATATCCGCAATTTGGTTGCTGTAAGTTCGTTAAAACAGTTTGACATGTTTTAAATGGTAACAATTTCAACAATTGTCCCGGACGCCATTGCAACATTATGACGTCATTCCCCAACCATGTTGCGATCACTAGCGTCTCCTTGTTCGTAATTATTGTTCTAATTGCTGTTTGCCACTCTTTAAATATATACTTAATTATTATAGGCCCGTCGTCCCGTCCTGCTGTATGTTGAAACCATTATTAAACGTTTTGTTTGATACAAATGCACAAAGAAGACTTAGTTGGGTGATGATTGTGACATTATAGTCATATCTATCTTTGTGTTTTATAATACTTATTGGCTATCGGATATTTTGTTCTTTAGGATCTTGAGCAGTGGGCTAAAGTTTATATATTCATAAGGAATAGTGTCGTGAAACGAAATGGTTCTAGTTTACACAGAGTACCTTCCGATTATTACAGTATTTTTATTTATTTGCTGTTTGTGGCTTTAGTATATCACTGCGACCGCAGTCGGTCTATTGTGATCGCCACTTAACGATTCAGAGTTCACCGCTAAACCCTGCTACTATAAACTGCAGGATTTTCTTAGAGGTGAACTCTTTATTTCATCTGGGGTCAAGACATGTTTCCCCAGATGTGCATTGCGCTTGTGTATTAGCGGTCCGCATTCCCCCAGAAGGTGAAGTGGCGTTTCATCAACCTCTTCACAATATCTGGAGGTCCGCGTATCGGTCAGCCTTAGATTGAACAATTATTACGGTAAAGAAATGTATAACAAGAAAACATTGATTCTAAAACCACTCAATCGAGTAAATATGACACGAACTTAAAATAAGTGCGCTTATTCAGAAGTAGTCCGGAGCCCAAGGAGCCTGACAAATAGTCCCTTGAATGTTAGTGTTGCCCACAAATTGGGTTGCGGTCTGATGGTCGTCGCATCATCGTCTTCATGTAGAAAACTGATATATTCAGCCGTATTTCTACTTAGACTAATAGCCGAGACCCAATATAGTTAGGAAATGGGTAAGAGGATGATGGCTCATTAATACGATACCCATTTGATTTTGTTGTTATCCGAATTCACGTACTCGATACTTAATTGCCAGCAGCCAGATAAAAATTTAATACGAAATACACTAAAAGGGTCTAGACTGCCTCATAAGTCTATTGGTCCTAAGCGCGTCCTGGGTTGGATCCCCAGGTCGAGCAAAGTGTTATTGAGTTTTTCTATGAAATTCTCAGTAGCAGCTCGGTGTCTGGATTTGTGCCCGGTAAATGGCAAAAGGCTCGCCCCCTATTACATGGGACCTGAACATACCTGCGAAATGTAAGTGTACATTAGTACACCTCTGCCTAACCCTTCGGGGAATACAGGCGTGATGGTATGTTATGTTATATGTTATGTCTAAAAGGGTCTAACACAAACAATCACTAGATACAAGAAAGCGAAAACTCCGGAATGTATTTGACAATAGGCTCTCATTGCATAACTATTGGGTAATGGAGGCTAATAGGAACATATTACCTGACACGTAGAGGTATTGCTAACTAGACTACTGTAGTAATAGCCACAGAGTACTTCGAAGTAATTTGTACTCATTCAGTTTTGGAAAAGATCGAACAAAATAGGAAAAGAATCGCGTAAGAAAACATATGTTTATGAGGTATTACGGTAACTGTTTAGTAGGTGAAGGTGAAATTAAAGGCTTCTCAATTTTATTTTTGGAGGGCCACATTCTATGTTATCTGACTTTCATTTTTTAATAGGAATTGTAAGACTTCTACCGACTGAAACCATTGACCAACCAACACATCATTTTCTTGGTACCCATATTTCTTCTACGACCTATGAGAGAGAAGTAATTGCTAACACATGCCATCTAGCAGTTCCTGTAATTAAAGAAACACTAGCAATGATATGCGGTGATATTTGTGCAGTATATCTGAAAAGATATACCTATCAACGTTCATATTCTTCCATTGGTGATCATAGAGCTCTCCCACTAGACTCAGACCCGAATCTTTTACGTTCACCTATCTACAATCGCTTTTAACAGAACTTTATAAATACAACATGTCGCTTGTGAACATACTCGAATCACCTTGAAACTGTTCATATCAGCATCTGTCTTAGACGTGACAGTTTATCACTGAAATAACTGTTTCATCTTCAATAACTTGTCCAAGTTTTGAGATAACTGTGTCAGAACTTATCAGGGATTAAGCCCTACGTTTTGTTAACCTTTTACATCTTATATCCTGAAAACTGATTAGATCAAAAGTATTGTAGCAGTGTTGTCTACAGCTTTTAGTAGGTTGACTGAAAATGATTAGAAGCTATGGCCGAAACTAAAAGCTATAATACCCTAAACATTAAATTTAAGATTAAATACAAAATCTGCTTCCAAAGCTTTTAAAATGTGAAGGATTGGTATCACACAGTCGGTTTTGATATGCATTGCATCAACATAAAGAAAACAAGTTGTTGTGTTGACTGCCTCATTATTCTAGTGGTCCTAAGCGCGACTGCTACGCTAGAGGTCCTGGGTTCGATCCCCAGGTCGAGCAAAGTGTTATTTGGGTTTTTCTATGAAATTCTCAGTAGCAGCTCGGAGTCTGGATTTGTGCCCGGTTAATGGCAATAGGCTCGCCCCCTATTACATGGGACCTAAACATACTGGCGAAATGCGGGTGTACATTAGTACACCTCTGCCTAACCCTTCGGGAAATACAGGCGTGATGGTATGTTATGTTAAGTTGTTGTGTACAGCTATAACGATATCCCTTAAAGGCTATTATCACTTCCCAATGAAAGAAAGAATAATTAATATGATATCTTACCGTATACTTTAAGCAAAGCTGGCGTAAAACTTAACTAAATTAATTTCAAAACATTAATAAATTTAGTTGGAAGCATTCTTGGACAAATATTTGATATGTTTAGATAAATAAAAGGAATTGTAAGGAACTTGATACAATATAATGCGTAGTTACATAATACGAAACGCAAATCAAAATCTTCAAAATCCTTTTATCGACGCGTGATAACGATAAATGGTACACATTTTCAAATCTGTCGGCCGAGCTCCCGACACGATAAGATTTCGTGATTGGAACTGACAAACGACCTCGTCAGTTCAGTATACCGTCAAGCGCGAAACCGATATAACTACCCTCATTTAAATTAAAAACCGTCATCTGTAACCGTACCAAAAAATCAATTAATTTATTATTACCTTTTCCTGATCAGCGTTTAATCAATCATCACTAATGACTCATTTGTCATTGATAACCTTTTCATATTTAAATTCTTCGGATAAAGTAAATTAATTGAAATCAAATTATTCATCAATATTATAATAATCTTTTGTAATTGGTGTGTCAATAGAATAAAGACTTTTGAACTTTGAATCATTATTCGTGGTTAGATAAACCTACGTGCCTTAATCTATTCAAAGTTGGGGCGTGTTACCTAATTTGTTATCTACCTAGGCTACTTGGTAAAAACTCTAATCTTATTTTTCGACCGAAAGCCAACGATATAAGACAAAATAAACCTGAATAAAACAAACGTTCAGAAGTCCTTTATTAATTTTAATTGGCTTCGCTACTTAATTACACAATGCAAATACAAAACATTGTTATATCAATTACTTGAAGTATGGATCTTGTTATTATAACAATTAGATAAATGAAATTGGAGCTTAAAGTGATTCATTGTGTGTAAACAAAGGTATCAATACTTCTGTAATATCAGAATTTGCAGGCTATGAGTCAGATTTGACGCCACGACTTACAACTAGCGAATGCACTCTTTGCACACTTCCATTTACAAAAGAATTCATAGGGTCATTGACTTCGCCAGTAAAATATTTCTGTGTCCACAATCTCTTTCAAAATATTTACTTAAACTAGATTTCCTAAAGTTGTCACTATATCTAAAGCTTAAGTTGTCTCCTCAAATTTTGAGAAAAAATTTTTTCCTTAATGCAGTAAAACTGCAACATCAGATGGAATCTTGGAAATCTAGACAAGCCGTCTTATTTGTCTGATCCCAGACGTTCTGGCATCTGATCTCGTCTATCTTTAGTCGTCGTTTCTTTTGAAACTAAAAACACATTATAGACTGTTTATTTAGACGATATGCCAACAGTCAATAAGGTAAATTTGTAAGCAGATCTTACTCTATTTGACAATGATTTACGATGAATTTAAGTTCAATTGCTACGTATTTCAACTGTAACTTTTTTCAAGTTGACATGAGCAAATAAATATTGACAAAAAAGGTTACGAAATAAAAATCTTTTAAGTTCGTAAGTAAAAGGAATTGAATGATGAGATGACGACTAACAGGGATGAATGGGAGAAAAGTACAGGGTGCGACGACCCCAAATCAGTTGGGAAAAGGGCAGGAATATGATGATGAGTTCGTAAGTATCAGCAAACTCTATCAAGAGTTCAAGATCAGTGGCGACCTCTGCAACAGGTGGAGTAATCACTGGTTTGTTTTCCAAACAAAAATATTAAAAATACGATATTTATATATCAAATATTTGAGATAAATGCACGTTTCCTTTAGAAAGCTTTTCATATTATTTATCGTTCTGTCTTTTAAGATAATAAGAGGTTTTTATGAATTCATCAGAAAAATGAATCGATATTGCATTTAGAAATTATCTCTTAATTACGATTACATAAACCCTGATATAATTAAGTACCGCTTCATTATAATGAACATAACCTACACAGTTTTACACTTCAAATAATAGTTGCTTCTAAAATCTGACTAATTTACAACTGCATTATCACTCAGATGCATTTATCTTATCAGACATATCATGGGCGCTATTTATTTGCCTATAACTTGTTTTATCTGTCAGTTATTTCAATATTTGCTCGTTACAGTTAAGATGATACACTTTTTTTATTATAAGCTAGTTTGTTTCTAAATACTTAACGATTATTGTTTTATTTTATGTATTCTGCTTGAATAAATTGTTTTGTAAGTTTCTTGCTTATTACTTTAAATTTAGGTATTTTTTCACATACCTATAACATGTATTTCCCGTTCTAGAACCATATCAAATATAAACCAATTCAAATTCGTCTGACATTAGGCTTGCTAAGATTGATATTTCATTTACTATAATGTATTTTGCCACGATTTGTTTTATTTAAAGTAACCTTAATGCATTCATGCTTGTAGACACCTTATCACAATCTACACTTGAGTATGTCTACAGTTTCTCTGTAGCCCATAAGTTGTCAAAAATTTTAGAACTTGATAATCAAACCGGTTCTATCAGGTTATTGTTATCATATCTCCAAAAAAGGGTTTCGGCTATTCAAATAAATATAACCAAACACGTTTTGCCTACAATGACTTCAACAAACAATTGATCTTTTTCAATATTCACAACATAACAAAGTATCTACTCTATTGTAAATATTGTAATTGTGGTTTGTGCTACAAATTCTGTTTCCATTGTCAAGTTTTATAGTGATATTACTAACAGTGTTTTGCCCACTAAATCCCATTTGCTGATGGTTATTCATCTTCTATCCATGGCCGTTTTCCTGTTAAGAAATCAAGAAAAGGAAACCTTATTGTACTGTCCTTTATAATTTACCAAAAAAAAATATCATGGCTTATAACAATCAATAAAAAGAAACTAGAATTAACGACCCATTGGTGTGTAACTAATTACCCGATAATATTCTAATCTTGACCTACCTACTTTGTATTTAAGCATTTTCACTCTAGGGAAACATGTTTCATATCATACTCACCATTATCATTACTAAAATGTAAAACCTGTTATTTTTTTACTTGTTTATCATTAATTTCTGTTTACGCAACTATAATGTTGTATACCTTGATCAATTTCTTTAATGTCTTCCTCGAATAATTCATCATTATTTGCTTTCCATCTAAAATCTTTACCTTAGTTTCTGTCCGTCACAACACGTTATATAAACTAAGCATAATTTAATTTTCATATGTTTACAAGTTAAAGTCAACTTCGCTTGTATGTCATTACATATTTGAGTTCTTAGAAAATACATATATGAATAAAATGAGATCTAGCAATATAACTCTTCCTATATCAAAATTTTATTTTGCGAGATGATCATTGGACATTGTCAGCAGCAGTTAATGTATCTATGTTGATGATTCAATTATTGTTTTTAAAAATAAGACGTCTTCATGAAACAATTCACAATGTTTACACTTTCTCATGTAATACTATGTAATTGTCTTCATCACATGAAGCCGGTCACATGGCTAATAGAAAATCAATCAATTCGAGCCGACCCTTTTATAAAACTAACACAGAGACAGTTCAAATTGTTTAAGTAGCCAGATGAACTTCTACTTTACCTCCTGGGAATGAAGTCAATTGGCTTGTTAATACTATGGCTCAGAAAAGAAGGATTTTGGAGACGACTAGAATAAAAGTTCTAATATTCACAGATTATGCATACAACTTAAGTCTTCTTCGACACCGTTACATAATTAGTATTTACAGTAACATAGTTATTGAACTTTATTTTCTACAGTTACAGGAATTTTACTATTCCTATTGGTATGATAATCAAACTCTGATATTGGCAACAACTAAATATAAACCCACTTTGGCTTAAGTTTCATCTTTCCATCCCAAAGCATCGTTATCGTGACAAATATCATTTATCGGCGACACTGGAATCCAGTTTTTATCTTTATCATCTGTCAATGCCTAATCAATCGGTAGAACCAGAATATCGCGAGACTTTTAGCTATGAATTTAGAGTTACACCTACTCAGGTATCATTTTAAATTGTATCTTTTGAATTCCAATCTTCGATAAATTTGTCGTTTGAAGGTGCTTTAAGTATTTTAACAGTCAGCGCTCATTATGTACATGTGTATGTATTATACTGAAGTTTTATAACCTCTTCTCCAACCGAGAAGAAAAGAATATAAATCAACGTGCTTGTCTATAACTTTTTGAGATTATATGTATAAGCTCCACTTGCCGACCTCAATGAGTTTTATACATGTACATACACAAGTGATGCTGAAAATAATTAATGATAGGGCTTAAACTTCAAGTCTGGCTGGTGTGGTCCCTCGAAACACCCAAGTGTGGATTTCAATTATCTTTCTTTGCAGCAATTCTCTCCTTAACCTTTTCTTAGGCTTTGCGTCCATGGTCATGCTTTCAGCCTGATGTACTTCCGTAGCACACAGAAACGTTTCCAATAGGTGCCTTGGCCTGATACAGGGTCGTTGGCAGAAACAGGAGTGGAATTAACCGCGTTTTGTGGCTTACTCGCGTACATAAGTGTCTTAAGTTCAACAAAACCACTTAAATCTAATCAGCTAGCACACTGTAGCATTGTCGAGGTCGTTTCTTATAACAATACTTCAAGTCACAGACGTTAATATTTTGCAACGGAGTTACGTCTGTGCTCATTATTATCAAGAATGTGTGACACATTAACATTCTACCTTATTTTTAATTCAATTTTCTCGTGTATCTACTTATATCCTCATTTTAGATTCTCTGTGGACGTGTCTATATTTGGCCGTGTTCAAAGTTGTGATAACTTTCATTTGCTATTAATATTTCTTAAAAAGTAACTTCAATATCAATACTATGTTTATTGGCAATCAATACGTTTTAATACAATTCTGTAAACTTGTTACTATTAAACTTTATTAATATTCGTATCTTCATATTACCTTTTCCCATGAGTAACCGAAATTGGTGTTATTAAATCCCAAATGGTGGGATGATGTCCGTTAATGAGGTGAATAAGGTCATTCACTGTTACACAACGTATGTGTTTGCTCTGAAACTGTAACATTGTATTGTTTGGTGTTGCTTTAGAAAATCCGCATCGGTCGTTCATTGATGACTGTTTTACTTTATCCATATTGGGATCATTAAAACAGGAATTGTATCGACACAGAGAGGTTAATTTTTTTTTTAATAAAAGCTTACTAACAATGTTGGTCGCACATTAGCATTACTAGTAACTAAGTAAGTAAGTAATATATTTATTTGCATAAAACATGGTATAAATTGGTCTTAATAGTAGGTACATAACAGAACGAACATGTTTTGCTAAGAATACACAGAGCATGCAAAATTGGTAGGAAAGACGTAATTCCGTACGGACGGAAGTAATTAATGTTTTTCAAAGTATTCGTTTAAGCTATAGAAATTATTTTTACATAGCCATTCCTGTAACTTATTCTTAAAGGAATACCGTGTGCTTAATATTTTTAAATAATTAGGTAATTTGTTATATATACGCACACACATAGCCAAGTAGCTTTTATTATATTTTGTGAGCTTAGGCGCAACGTTCAGCACGAGTCTGTGCGGATCTCGCCGATTTCGAGGAACTACATCATTTGCAGTTTTAAAAAGCTCTTTGTGTTTCCATACGAACATGCAGACTTCATATATATAAAGAGACGGTAGCGGTAACAATCCAAGTTTTTTAAATACAGGTTGGCATGAATCATCGGGTTGAAGTCCGTAAATAGCACGTATGCACTTTTTTGGACAACAAATGCTCTATTTATATCTGTACTATTGCCCCAAAATATGAGCCCATAGCGTAATATGGATTCTACATACGCTTGATAAGTTAATATAGCGGTTTTTACACTGGTTACGTTTTTTACTTCTTTTAGTGCATATACAAATTTATTGATTTTGCCAGCTAAGTTGTCTACGTGAGTTTTCCAGTTTATGTCTTCATCTATAGTTACTCCTAGAAACTTGGTGTGCGTTACAGATTTAATTTTAGGTATATTCATTTTGAAATTATATTTTTTATTATTGCATTTATTATATTGTATATATACGGATTTGTCAAGATTTATTTTCAAATTGTTTTGCTCAAGCCAATTAATTAAAATGTCAATGGTATTATTAATGTCCGTTTCATGGTCTTTAATGGCGTTATTTGTTTTTTTGGATGTCGCAACAATACAGATGTCATCAGCAAATAATATACATTTATGATTGGTTATTTCAGTGATGTCATTTATGTATAATAAAAATAAAATTGGCCCCAGTATACTCCCTTGTGGGACTCCAAACCTATTATATCTGTATTCGGATGAATAGGGTGTTACCTCTTTGTTTTCATTAATTGTTGTTATAGTAACAAATTGCTGTCTATTAGTCAGGTACGACGCTATCCACTGAAAGGCTGGCCCTCTAATTCCAATTAATTAGAGTAATTCCAATTACTACTAAGCTAAATGCTTGTATTACCAGTGGTTTCACGTCGGTAGTGCAATTGGTAAGTTTCGAACTAGCAGCCACATGATCGCAATTCCGACGCCCTAGCCATTAGGCTACCGCCGCTTTAATTCATAAAATCTACGTAGTACGGACTGTATGAAAGGAGTTTCAATTAACGGCCATAGCATAGTAAAGTTACGCGTTTCAACCATTTGAGCTAGCGATTACAATGGACTTGAAATGAATAGGTACCTATATTATAACTGCGACCTATATTTTATCGGTTTTCCTGTTTGTCACTCGTTCACGCCTATATTTTCCGAGGGTTAGGAAGAACATATGATGGACATTATTTTGGTTAACACAGATTTTTACTATTTTTTAACAATCCATTAGCGTTCGATTTTCGGTTAAGCAGCATGATTGGGTTTTTCTGTAAAATATTAGTGGCGGCACGGAGTTTTGATTAGTGTCTGGTTAATGGCAATAGGCTCGCCCCCTATTATATGAAATCTACCAGCGAACTGAGGACATACGGACGGACGTAGTGATATTATGTTCAAAGCTTCTTTTTTTTTTCTCTAGTCGTTACTGTCCCACTGCTGGGCAAAGGCCTCCCCCAATTCCTTCCAGATGCTCTTTTCTTGCGCCACCTCGAACCAGCCCTCGCGGTACGCATCCAAATCATCCCGCCACCTCTTTCTAGGCCGACCTCGACGGCGCCTTCCATCTTCAGGCACCCATTACGTGGAGACCCTTGCCCAGCGGTCATTATGCATGCGACTGACATGACCCGCCCAAAGCTTCTAAACCTACATAAATCAAGGAAAATGTTTAGGTACTCTAAATTCATGAATAATTCAAAACCTACATTAATAAAATAATTAATCAGTTAATATAATTTCATTCGCAAAAACGCTAAAATATGAAGTTTCTGGAAAAAAACCGTTTCGTTACCACACATTTGTTATCTTTGCAAGATTCACTTTCAGTGAAGTAGGTAATCGTAAAGTTAACAATGTTGACAGTCTTGATAAATCGCTGAAGATTTTTACAAGAAAAATGCAGAAATAAGTGTAAAGGATTACCATGGGAAATATTCACTATCCCGCTAAACAAATGTTGCCAAAACAGCTGGTAGAGACGCAACGAAAAAAAAGGTGTACTGCCTTACTGAACGGCACTCTCCCCACCTTCCTACGTTCGATACCTCCCTGCCCCCCACAATAATCGAGTTCGAGATCGTAGTTTGAAAATCAAGTTCTTAAAAGTAAAATTACCGCTGCGAAACCACTTGCAGACAACTTCAGAGCAGAGAAGTAAGTACAATTTGTTCGTAATAACTGCACGCCAGTTATTGCGAACGAATTGTACCTACTTATTTGCTATTGTCGAAAGCCATAGATGGCCGTATTTTGTTTATAACTTTGACTTATAAGTTTAATTTACAGCTCCAGAGATTTAATCTTGATCTCTTTCGATATTCCTGTTACAGACATAAGGATAACGAAGTGGTCCTATAAAGGTTGCCAAAGATATTTTTTTGTGTCAAGAAAATTCGGCCTCAATGAGAGTTCGAACATGCGCACCTCCGATTTTCTTTAAAAAATATATCTTTGTGGATATACATAACCTATATAGGTTTTTTTTTAGCTTTGAGGTACATAACCTTAAGAATAAACCTACCTACGTCCTTCTAGAATATTACATGTAACTGAAAGATTCATGAAGTTGAAGGTAATGCTAATGTAGTTAAAGTAATATGACTATTATGTTGAGAATTGACTGAGAATAACATTGTATATGATAGTTATCTCCTCGCATTATGTATGTATCTATTTCTGCTTAGGTACTACATTATGATGTAAACTGCATCCTTATTTGAAATAGTCAAATACTTATTTGTCATTGAACTTGATATATTACTAACTGTTTAAGGCTAACTACTGCCTCATTACTCTAGTCTTGGGACTAAAAATGTATCTTTAATCGGTTCAGTACTTTAGATTTTACTAATCTCGAAATAGGTGGAAAGACCATAGGCTTTCACTGTTAAAAAGTTATCAGAACTCGTGTAGAGTCAAGCTTCTAAGTCTACACGTCCTAACTCTACAAGCCCTTCGTAAACTCTACACGTTAGACAAAATATGTTGCTGTTGTTACTGGTCGTTTCGTAACTACAAGAATTATTGTTTATCAAAAAAGTAATGAACAGTGAATACATTTTTCACCTTACCCCCATGCGTCGGTAGCGCAACGGCCAAGTCATTTATTACAACTATATTTTTGTTCTTGAAATATTTTGGCAACCCTGTTTTTTATTCAGTTACAAAGTAACAAAATCGTGCCTACTGAGTACAACATATTATAATCTATCAACTCACTGCTCACAACGGAAAACAACCAGTAATATGATTATTTAACTACCTCCACAGAAGAGAACACGACTTCCCTACAATACAACTTTACAAATCATTGTAAGAAAATGGCGCCACTCAATATTATTCACTCAATTAGCTAAGATAATTTCCATGTTTTCTTATCGTAGACTCGATATGCGATATTGTGATTTGTTAATCGATCAATCAAAACATTTTGAAAGCTTATGGAATCGAGACATTTTGGTAGGTAGCAACTTGTGACGTTTCTCGTCCATATTAATTGTAAAGCTGAAAATGTGACGATGGACAGGTGACGTCACTACGTTTGGGTGTGTTAGAAATTATACTAAAACGTTAAGCGTTTGAGGTAAAAGCACACAACTAAAATACGTTTTTATTTTTATCGTTATAATATGACAAATAAGTATTTGAGCCGTCTCATCGTAAGCACCAATCGCAACCTTTAGACCAAATACCAGGAGATCACTAGTGCGTTGTCATCCTAATATCTATGCTCAGAATTTTGCCCTACTAATTTTGCTACATCATCATTGCCCTTCAAACCGGGACACATTATCGCTTTGCGTCAGAATATTAAGCAATATGGTCGTACCATCCCAGACGAACTTCAGCAACGGAGTCCTAACATCTTAAAAAACAAACCAAAATTTGCATACCGACAAGATTTTTTCACAGTAAATGTTGAAAAGTATTTTCATTTTCTTTCACAAGAAAATTAATATCTTTGTGGATATTTCGCATTATTTAATGCATAAATATAATGAAAAATATCTGGTGAAAAGTTTAATCCAGCAGTTTCCTCAAACATATCCTCTCCTGAAATTTAGAGCAAAACGTTATGGGTAAAATTAACATAAAAATAACATAACATACCATCACGCCTGTATTCCCCGAAGGGTTAGGCAGAGGTGTACTCAATGTACACCCACAGTTCGCCAGTATGTTTAGGTCCCATGTAATAGGGGGCGAGCCTATTGCCATTCACCGGGCACAAATCCAATCTCCGAGCTGCTACTGAGAATTTCATAGAAAAACCCAAATAACACTTTGCTCGACCTGGGGATCGAACCCAAGACCTCAAGCGTAGCAGTCGCGATTGGGACCACTAGACTAACGAGGCAGTGGGGTAAAATTTGTTGTAAGTAAACTCTAGTAACAATCCAAAATCTTTCTTTCTGTAACGAATTGCTGTATTTAGTCATTAAAGTGGAGAATCAATTCAAAAGAAAGTAAAGAATCTTTACAGTATAGAGTCAGTAGTGAGTGCCGTCAGTGTTTTTTAATATAAAAATATATATTTTTTTCCCTCAACGTATTGGGGTATTAATCCACAAGATATACAAATGTTTCCGTCACCCAGACGACGGATGTAGGCCATCACTTGTAGGTACAGAAAATAAAATGTAATCACACTATTATTGTTTGAGTTCGTTTGTATGGACTACTGACACGTTTATCACAATTTATCAACGTCCTGACATAATTGTGATAAGAGCACCTCAGATTGTGATAAAGTTAACACCACATCGTGGTACTTTTGAAATCAAGACATCTGTTACGGAATTGTCTCAGTGTTCGGAATATTGGTACGCACGGCTACACATCAAGCTATACAAATCCAGTATATTGCCTCCCATTAGCCTATACAATGCGAGGTCAGCCTATGACGGCACGGCTACACATTAAGCCTTGTATAGCTTAATGTGTAGCCGTGTGTACAATAATAAGGTAGTTGACTGGTGTTGAATTTATTTTAAATAACGGGCCTGTTGTAAAATAAAATAATAATATAATACAAGGATCAACATTTCGCTAACAGGATTACGGTTATGTTGATCCGCGACATCATCTTTAGATTACGATATGATTGTATGGTTAGCTTGACAATATTAATGTTTAGCTCAATGATCAACAAGGTAAACTAATTAATTAATTAATCGTAATTTTGTATTTTATTTCTTTCTTTTACCGATATAGTGGGTGTGTAATTTGTGGGTGCGCTTGTGTACAAGTCTGGGTATTATAACCACAAATGAAAATTTTATCTCTCTCTCAATTTTATTAAACAGTTAGCTTAAATGAGGAGTTTACCTTCACATAAAAAAATAAATTTCGGCGCTAATAAAAAGCATGTTACAACTCGCTATAGAATTTACAACTGAACAAAGTTGATCCAATTACGGAGAAACTGCAAAAAAACTTCACACATAATTACAAAAGTGAATAGCAAGGATCTAATCGTACGCTCGATCTCGATCAGGTAATCAATATGCCTTTGTTTATCGATGTAACACGTGTCAGCAACATGTCTATAAAAACTATAGCCCACTCGACCGTATCACTCGATCAATCACAACGGTACAGATAGTATAAGCCTATATCATATCGCGTTCGCACTAAATTCAATGCAAATTTCAGTACTAAAGTTTAATTTGATTGTTTATTTAACCGACTTCCAAAAAGGACGCCGTTCTCAGATCGCTTGTCTTTTTTATGTGTGATATATTTGGGGATCGCACCAATTTCAATTATTCTTTAGGTATATTTCATAAAATATACTTCCTAGTTAGTTCTACCATAGAATGATTGCCGTGAAGTCGGTTTTATTTTCATTAAAGTTACTATAAGTAATCTAAGTAATAAGAATTTGATTGATATTTGTCAGTAATCAAATGTGAATTGTGAAAAATTCTTCTGTATTCAGGGTTTAATGTAATTCTTATTCTAAAAGAAATTGCATTTATATAAAATTAAAGTAAAGGTTAACTGAAAAATAGTCTTAATTTCCTCTAATAGGTATACATGCGAAAGAGGTACGATTCATTTAGTATTCGAAAGGCACTTTAGATGCTTAGGGTGGCCGCCATATTTATGATAAATTCCTTCCCAACAGAGATACTCTATTCTCTAAATGATTAAATCATTCCTATTTCACTGTTTACTAAATATCTACTACAATTACATAAGGATTTGTAAAAACGAGATTGTCACGTGTACACATTTATTTACTATATAATATTCTCTTAATGCAAATTACCTACACTGAGTAAGGTAATAATTTGCTACTCACACTCTATTAGTTAGAGCCGTCAAAAATAGGTTTAGTGGTAAATATAGAATCTACGCACTTACATAATCTATCAGGCAAATAAAATCCGAGTTTCACTTATCTAACATATTTAGATATATACCTACTTGACTGAACCTTACCTAAATAGTGTATATTATAGAGGCAAATATATTATTAACTACGATTTAATCATGATAATTAAATAAAAGAAAAAGAATTGCAAAAGGAACTGTTCTAGCGTCCTTAACATGGTCCTAATTATTTAGAACATAATATTTGATTGATAACTTAATCCATAATTAAAGTAATTAAACTCACACGTGACTCTGATATAAAATGATGGCCATGTTTGATTTCAGATAAAACACTGAAAGTGTAACGAGATAATAAAGAATAATAAAGCTACAACCATATCATTATATGTAATATAAAAAATAAACAATCAAAAACATCCTGAAATTAATAGATGTTCAACATTTTATATTTATTTTCGAATTAAATTGTGGTCATATGAGGATCAACATTATAAGTTTATTTCCTTTGAGTAATTGTGATCCGTTTGAGCATCAACGTTTTTCGAAGGATCAACGTTTTCTAAATCCGTTGGCTACTCTGTGGGTTCATTTTCCCTAAACATGAAGTGCATTTTAAATCTCTAATAAAAATATTATTAAGTAAAATAAATATTCCATAGTATTAGTTTTAATCTTGCATGGATTAACATGGTTTCAAAAGATAAAAATAATTTTAATATGCCTAAAAATGTTAACATTAATCTCTTAATACTAAACATTCCAAGGCATGTCCTTACTTAAATTATCCTTATTTATATTAGCTAAACTAGTCTAATCAATAATAAGCTCTTTTATCAATCGAGTCAGTCTATCTGCCTCATTAGTCTAGTAGTCCTAAGCGCGACTGCTACGCCAGAGGTCCTGGGTTCGATTCTCAGGTCAAGCAAAGTGTTATTGGGTTTTTCTATAATATTCCCAGTAGCAGCCGGAGTCTGGATTTGTGCCCCCGCTATTACATAGGACCTAAACATAAAAGCGAAATGTAGGTGTACATTAGTACGCCTCTGCCTTTAGCCCTTCGGGGAATAGGCGTGATAGTATGTTATGTAATCACTAAATTTCTAAATCCTTGCAGCTGAGCTGATGGTCATCATCAAACAT
Source organism: Subacronicta megacephala (assembly GCA_958496365.1). NCBI lineage: Eukaryota > Metazoa > Arthropoda > Insecta > Lepidoptera > Noctuidae > Subacronicta > Subacronicta megacephala. The sequence continues at coordinate 1,067,856 of OY292538.1, forward strand.
CTTAATGTTGTGTTTAGGTTGCTCTCGCAATTTGCCACTCACCTCAGCACTCCTCAAATACACGACACAAGATTTCAGGAAAGCCTGTAAAACTTTAACGTTAAAATAAATGTTTGATCGTTGAGTTTTCGAGATAACCGTTATCAAAAACTTCACAAGGAGGGACATACATCATCATTCATCATATTCTTGACGTAGAACCGAACTGGCTCTGTGTGCCATTTCGTTTAACTACGCGGTCACGTTAACATGTGTTTTTTACTATAAGTTTGTAACATAACTGTTTTATGTAAGGGAGGGTGTTGTTACAAAAATCGTCATTATTTTGTAGGTAGTTATTTTGTGTAACGGCGGAGCATTGTACTTGTGACGTAGTGTTTTAAATTTGGATCGAATTTTGGCAGTTATTAGCTTTTTGTATCAGTTTTAAAATAAGCCTAAGCCTAAAAAAAATTAAGTTTTAAAATCGTTAATATATTTTTCTAATCCTATCTTCAGTATTTGATTTATGTTTTTTAACTTAGATTACGCCTATCGTAAGCACAGTTAATCCTACTATCACTTAATAACTCAAAAAAAATGCATCGATCACCTATAAATCTAATGTTATGTAATTAAAAAAAAAGCGACTGGATTGACGATAACTTATCATTTCAGCAACAAACAGTATTCAGTAATCAGGGAGTGTGATTGTATCAGTATTAATGGACGAATAGTGATTTAAAAAAAATGTGTTCGTTAAGTAAAAGTGGACGATAAGTGTGATAATGTCGGTGAGGTGACCTGAACTCCAGCCGGCTGGCTGACGTGGACTCACTACGGAAACATTCCACTATTAAAAATTTTATCCAAGGGCCCAGTGGATAACAGCAAGGATATCTGCAAAATGACCAAGGGCCCTCGGAAAGTGAAACTAGTCATTGTAGTCAACAATAAGAAAGAGTGAGTATTTTTTTTATTATCTGTGCTATTATTCCTGTTAACTGGGGTTCATCAATAGCTACTAAATTTACATAAAAACTTACCATCACGCCTGTATTCCCCGTAGGATTAGGCAGAGGTTGACTAAACTACAACCACGCTTCGCTAGATATAACGCAATTATGAGGGTTTTTTTTTTTTCATTTTTTAATTTAGTAGTTGACTGCCTCGTTAATCTACGATGGAGGTCCTGGGTTCGAACCTCAGGTTCAGCAGCGTTATTGGGTTTTATGAAATTCTCAGTAGCAGCTCGGAGTCTGGATTTGTGCCCGGTTAATGGCAATAGACTCGCCCCCTATTACATGGGACCTAAACATACCGGCGAAGTGTGGGTTTACACTAGTACATCTCTGCCTAAATCTTCGGGGAATAAAGGCGTGATCATATGTTATGTTTTGTTAGAATTTATCTATTTTATAAGTCAGTGTTAGTACATGCCTTAAGATTGACTTCTGTAGTCGCTAGTGCTAACATAAGATATTATTTATTACCATTATCTAAACAATCATTAGTCTAGTGGTCTACGCGAGGTCCTTAGTTCAATTCTTAGGTTGAGCTGTGATCTTGAATATTTCTATAAATTTCTCAGTATCAGTCGGAGTTTGGATTCCCGTTTGCTAAAACATGAGACCATACCGGCGAATTGTGGGTGTTCATAAGTACACCTCTGCCTAATCCTTCGAAGAACTCAGATCAAAGTTAAGATGGAACTTTGCGAACAAAGAAGTGAGGCCGGCTAAAACTACGCCAAACACGTATACTGAAACTACGCCTTGTCTCCTTCTCCCGACAAGATAAGGCGTAGTTTCGGTAGATAAGGTATACGTGTGTGCGTGTAATTGTGTTTGTAAACGGGAAGGCGTAGTTTTAGCCGGCGTCACTTCTTTGTTCGCAAAGTTCCATCTTAACTTTTTATTTGATCTGAGTCGAAGAATACAGGCGTGATTTTGTGTAGGTAATGTTATTATCTAAACACAGTCTCCGACCACGTAAAGAATAAAGAATCAGCCATTTAATTTGTGTTTAGTTATAAAAAGCACATCCTATTAAATGAACGAGAAACCCGTCATCCTTGGTAGTTGTCATCGCAGCGGATACGAGCCATTTTCTGCCTATTACTGTGGGCAATTAAGATGATTTTCCGATAGCATTAGCATATAATGGGCTACGTTGGTTCATTCATGGTTTCCATTCAAGATATTTGTAGTACACACGGCTACACATCATGCTATATAAATTCACTTTAGACTGATCTCCTATTGTAAAGACTTTCCGTTACATTTTAGGCCAGCCTATACTGGTTTCATATAGCTTGATGCGTAGCCGTACGTCTATAGTTAGTAAAATTACTAAACCTAAGGGCTATCATCGCATTTTGCATCGCATGCAATCAAATAGCTTAATCAGAAAATCAAGATACAAATTAATTAAATATTTATGTGGCAGTTTTAATCCCCGACGCAAAAACAGCGGGGTGTTATAAATTTGACGTGTCTATGTGTGTGTGTGTGTCTGTCTGTGGCATCGTAGCTCCCGAACGGTTGAACCGATTTTGATTTTGTTTTTGTTTGTTTGAAAGGTGAATTCGTCGGGAGTGTTCTTAGCTATGTTTGATGAAAATCGGTCGAGATATAATGCAATTGTCAGAGGTTTTTTTTTTAATTTAGTGAGATATGATTTAGTTTTAACAGCATGTTCAACTTAGTATGGCTTTTACTTTATTTTGTTGTTAATTAGATCTGTTGCCTTTTCAAGTTTACTTCTTAAAAATCCGTATGTCCTATTCCTTAGGTTGTCCGCCTCACCTCGGCCACTCGAGGCATTCTTACAATTAATCTCGGAACGGAATCCAATGGAAAATTTATCACAAGTATTTCATGTACGTGTGACGTTATTATAAGGGCTAAATCTAGGTCTAGGTTCAACAATTCAGGGTCGATGCCCATAAGCGGCGCTAATCCAATGAGTAAAAAATTTGCTTTGCGTTTTTTTGTGGTGTTAGTATGAAGCAATTGTCTCTTTAAGCAAAAATCAGCTAATATAAAAATAAGCTAAAAAGAGTCGTATGTCTAAGAATTCAAGTATTTTTTTACTGCTTGAAAAGGCTTGTTGAAAAATCCAACAATGCTGCCTTAGTCTTATAATCATAAACGTCCTGGGTTCAGTTACGTACCAGTTTTATATAATATTCTGCCGCAAGCAATACTGTGTATATTATTGTGTTCCGATTTCAAGGATAATGTAACCAGTGAAATTACTGAGCAAATGAGGTCTCAAGTTGACAGCACGTGGTATTGCTGACGTACATAGGAAAAAATTTTAGCTTACCAACAATCGGCCAGTAGGTAAGCTTGATTGTCACATAACATACCATCACGCCTGTATTCCCCGAAGGGTTACGTAGAGGTGTACTAATGTTCACCCACATTTCACCGGGAGCGAGCCTATTGCCATTAACCGGGCACAAATCCAGACTCCGAGCTGCTACTGAGAATTTCATAGAAAAACCCAATAACAATTTGCTCAATCTTCGGCGGTAGCCTAATGGCTGGGACGTCGGACTGGCGATCATGTGGTTGCCGGTTCGAACCCCACCCATTGCACTACCGACGTGAACCCATTCGTAACACAAGCATTTAGCTTAGCACGAGGGGTTAACAAGAATACTAGCAATGTGTGACCCACATTGCTAGTAAGCTTTTCTTAAAAAAATAAACTGGGTATCGAACCCAGGACTTCTAGTGTAGCAGTCGCGCTTAAGACCACTAGACTAATGAGGCAGGCTTGATTGTCATCGTATAACAATAAAAAAATAAAGCCCATTGGCGACGGGTAAAATGACTACGCTACAAGCGTGATTCACACTCAATTTACTACCAAGGAAATAGTAAACATACAAATGTATCAAATGAGCGGCAATAATGATCACGCTGCGATACGGAAGTGTCACGGCAGAGTGGACAGTCTCTCACGCGATTAGACGTCCTTGGATAGAGGAAGAGGGTTATTTGCAGCTTGGCCAAGGTCAGACCGTGAGAGTTGATTGATAGATTTGCTATAGAATGACGCCTGTATTACCCGGAGGCCCAGTTGTTCCCTAAGTTTCAGTGGTTCCATCCCCATCATCTAGATGGTTGGCAGTCCACAACGGTGCGTTTCTCTAGAAACTTTCTGCCTTACACAACTAAACTGTGAAATGTACTGTCGCCTGCAGTATTACCGACCCAATAACACCTTCAAACCTTCAAGAAAAGAACATACTCCTTTTTAAAAGGCCGGCAACACACTTGTGACTCCTCTGGTGTTGCCAGATCAGGCGACCCGTCTGCTCGTTTGACCCCTATCCCATAAAAAAGTCCCCTTCCTTCTCTTTTTCTCCTTCCGGTCCCTTTTCCTTAAATAGCAAAGACATTTAAGACACCAGTACTATTAAATCTCTTTGTTAAATAGGCTCCGCAACAAATCTACAACTCCTGTTGTTTTGCAGATATCCATGGGCGGCGATGACTACTTACCTATAAAAATAGAAGTTGTTTATTGAACGAACATTTCCTTGTCTTTTTATTTATGCAATATGCAGTGAGCAGTTTGCCATTATGGTACTTAACAAATTTCTTGGGGCATTCGGGAAATTACTGACCTTAGAATCCATCTTGTTTGAATTAGATAACATACCATCACGCCTGTATTCCGCGAAGACTCAGGCAATGGTTATACCGTGATGTACACACAGAAACGACCTAAGACGATGAGAATGATGATGAAGAGATGGGACCTAAATCATACCAATGATCTATAGGTGTATAGATCATTGGTATGATTTAGGTCCCATGTCCTGGAAGCGAGCGTATTTCCTTCAACTGGGCACAAATCTAAACTACGAGCTGGGAATTTCTTAGTACAAATATTGGGGTTGAACTGGGCTCACTCTTCATCCACGGGTGCGACCACTAGACTAACAGGGCAGTGATAATCAGTAATCAATCTATGTACGTCAAAATTCTTACTTATCAAGCTTGACATAACTTCCCTTCTTACGCCATATGTATGTCATTAATACAAAAATTACTACGATCAATTAAAAATCATCTGCCTCAATTTAACTGATGTTTAAAACATGGTCACTGTGGTCAGTGGGTCGAAATACCATGATCGCGTGTTAATTGTCATTATCCGACATACACGACACTTGGTATTACGAAGAAGCGATTAAAGACTTGAATAACTTACGCTTATATTGAAGCTTATAGCTCTGGTTTCTTATAGTGTAGGACAATGTTAAATACATTAACATCTCCCCAGAAAAATATGCAGTCATTAGTGAAATCCTCATCCAAATCGAATCTGTAGTTTTTGATAAAATTATGATCACGCATCATCAAGTGGATAAAAAATTGAAATTGTCTTTACTTGACACACACGGCATCCTAAGTGCAGTGATCGCAATCGCGATTACTCAGAGTGAGGTCATGGGTTCGCTTTCCAAGTTGATCAAAGTGTTACAGCGTGAGGTTACTAAGTTTTATAGTTTTTTTTTCTATTGTTTAAAAGGTTATATTCTCTTTTATACTGCCATATTTTGATTTCGGCCAGCTCAATAATTATAATAGAAGACGACTCTACTGCCAAAAAAATATATAATTTTAATGAAAAGATTCTCGTAGAAATCTCTCACGGATCGCCTGCCACCAAGGATGTCTACTGGCTTCATCAGACTTTTACCAATTCAATACCGCACTTGCCTTCTCTCGAGAGCTAGAGGAAAGAAAGAAAGAAAGAAACACATTTATTTTGTTCTCGCATAATGTTAAAGAGACATACATAAAATAGAGAGGTATCAATAATAAGAACTTAAACTATGATTAAACTTAAAATTTAACTAAAACCAACTCAGTGTAATTCAGCTTATTCAGTGAGAACAAAAAAGGACCCTAGGTCAGCATATTTCTCATTACAATAAGTGACGCGGCGCTGTTATAAGAGTACTCGAACCTAATTACCTTCGCTACGGTCCGACCAGAACCGCCATCCGCCCATCGCTTGCACCACACCACAATATCATAAATTAATTGCCATAATACTCAACCATGGGAATTGTACCATTCATACATATTTGAACCGAGTTTTTGCTGTGAATATTTTTATGGTTTGTTTATCGAACTCCAAATTTCGAAGATTGTGTGTCATATTTTAGATGTAGCTATTTTATTTTAGATGTTTTTATGGACGCCGATTTAGAATTTTAGTTGGAAGCAAATAAGCAATAAATAGACATAGTAAATAGAATACATAAGGTGACGACTAACAGGGATGAATGGAAATTAAAGATCAGGCTGCGCAGACCACAAATAAATTGGGAAAAGGGTAGGAAGATGATGATGATGATGATAATGTGAAACGGTCATTTTAAGTCAACAAAAATTATGTTATTGCTTATTTGCGTCCAGTTAAAGTTAGTCTTTTATATAACTCATCGACGATATCGTATATTGTATCTGCCTGTTTGGTGTAATGGTTGCATCTGACCCTGAGGTCTTCGGTACGATTCCCAGGTCGAGGAAATGTAACTAATATAACTTGATAATTTTAATATTGTCGTTTTTTTTTTGTTAAACTATGCGGTCCCACTGCTGGGCAAAGGTCTCCCCCATAACATTCCACGTCCTCCTGTTTGTCGTTTTCTCCGGCCAGTTAGCCATTCACGCATCCAGTTCGTCTCGCCAGCATTTTCATGGCCTACCCCGGCGTCACTCGACGACTTTCCTTAATGTGTCTTTTACAGAGATTCATACCATTTACTGACTTTATTGATTGCCTCATTAGTCCAGCGTGAGTGCTACGCTAGAGGTCATGGGTTCGATCCCCAGGTCGAGCAGTGTTATTGGATTTTTCTATGAAATTCTCAGTAGCTGCTCGCAGTCTGGTTTTGTGCCCGGTTAATGGCAATAGGCTCGCCCCCTATTATATGGGACCTTAACATACCGGTGAAGTGTGGGTGTACATTAGTACACCTCTATCCACCCTTTCCGGGAATACAGGCGTGATGATCGTATGTTAAATACCATTTATCTACTCCTAACCTGAACTGCATCAAAAACGATTCACCGCAACATAGTATTTACAATGAATTCGTTATATCATGGTGTTTTTGTGGCACGCATAGAGCACGGCCGTGATTACCGTAATGACGGGAAGCGACGGTGTTTCACGGTGACATGGTTTCCGTACGAAACACCCAGTCATCGCGACCACCATCATTACGGTTGCTGGTTGCTGGTCGCTGCCACGTCATCGCTGTAACCTACGTCACGAACACAACACTGTTACTATTAGGCTTTTGATATGATATATACAAACAGTTGTTGAGTGATATCATTACTTTTTCAAGGTAATATGTCACGTAAATGTACCTACTTACTATTGAAATACTGTTACATATTTCGAGGTATTCAATCGAATGTTTGGATTGCGTAGTTTAGTTTGTTTTGTTTTGTTTTTTAAAAAAAGCTTACTAGCAATGTGGGTCACACATTACTAGTATTCTTGTTAACCCCTTGTGCTAAGCTAACTGCTTGTGTTACGAGTGGGTTCACGTCGGTAGTGCAATGGGTGGGGTTCGAACCGGCAACACATGATCGCAAGTCCGGCGCTCTATCCATTAGGCTACCGCCGCTTCAAGCTCCGCCACTTCGTAGTGGGGCCTGCTGGTAGTTTAGTAGCTGCTGCAGTAGTGCCTGCAGGCATGTCTACCCAGCATGAATGGGTCGGCATGACCGGGAAAGTACTACCCTCCCACATAATATCGACGTCAAGTAGCAGTATGCATACTGACGGTTTCGTACGGTGAGTGTGGAGCGCCGGAGGCCCAATTACTCCCTCAGTCCCATTCCTTTTTATTTTCTCCTTCCCCTCCCTTTTACTTAAATAGGCTCGGTAAAGCATCTGCAGCTCCTTTGCTTTTGCAGATGTCCATGGGCGGCGATGACTACTTACCAAGGTACTTAACTTGCCCGCTCGTTTGCAGAGTTATCCCATACAAATAGAGATGCAAGTGTAGAACAAAAATAATGAATCAAAATGGTAGCTGTTAGTAACTTTAGTCCAATGCTACTGAGAATTTCATAGGAATCGATCCTACGACCTCTACCTTAGCAGTTGCGCTTAGGACCACTAGACTGAGGCATTTATATCGTTATAGTTTATGTAAGTATAAACTTGTTTGTGACGTTTTTCTGTCCTAAATAATACATTTACTTCTTACAAAAAAGGCAGGCAAAGAAACTCATGTTTTTTTTGTTTTTTTTTTTTTTTTTTTTTTTTTTTTTTTTTTAAAAAAAAAGCTTACTAGCAATGTGGGTCACACATTACTAGTAATCTTGTTAACCCCTCGTGCTAAGCTAAATGCTTGTGTTACGAGTGGGTTTACGTCGGTAGTGCAAGGGGTGGGTTTCGAACCGGCAACCACATGATCGCAAGTCCGGCGCCCTAGCCATTAGGCTACCGCCGCTTCTAAAACCGCAACTTCTATGTTGACAACAGCTATGCTGCTGTAGACGTCATCGTCAGTGTGTTATCATTAATTATGTAGTGTTATTCTTCTGTATCTATGTAGGTACTATTACGTAGGTACTTCGTCATTCTATAGTACACACAAACGTGTTAGGTATTACATAAATAAGTAGGTACATGGTACTGTGTAAATGCCTTATTAGTCTAGCGGTCCTAAGCGACTGCTACGCTTAGAGGTCTTGGGTTTGAACCAAAGCCGATCAAAGTGCCTATGAAATTCTCGGTAGCAGCTCGGAGTTTGGATTAGTGCCCGGTTAATGGCAATAGGCTCGCCCCCTATTACATGGGACCTAAACATACCGGCGAAATGTGGGTGTACATTAGTACACCACTGCCTAATGGCTAGGGCGTCGGGCGCGATCATGTTTTTGCCGGTTGAAACCCACCCATTGCACTGGGAGAGCATGGGTTCAATTTCCAGGTCGAGCAGTGTTATGGCAGTTTTCTATAAAATCCCCAGTAGCAGCTGGAAGTTTTGATCCGCGCCCGGTTATTGGCAATAGGCTCGCCCCTAATTACATAGGACCTATGCCGATTATTTCAGATAATACAGACGAGTGGGCATGTAAAATAAAATTCACGATGAACATTCAATATCATTGTAGACTAAGCAACAATCTTCAGTAACTTAAACTTATCTAAGTAGAGAATACATACAGTGGAGCACAATATGCCGTCCTTGCCTGTTCTAAGCTGTTAACTCGATCGTCACGCGACACTTATGAAAATCTCAAACATGTCAGCGCTTGCGTCAAAGGAATATGTGTTACTTGTTCAATGTAAATCTATGACACAATAAACGTTTCGATTTACGCTGGAGGCTGTATTGTGGGTGGTGTTACATACATAAATCATATTCACGAACGTCTAGACTTGGTGTCATACAAATTGCTTCGATGGTTCCTACAAAACATTTGTACGTTACATAAACTTAAATTATTTTAGTGAAGGAAAAATACGACTGCGGGATGGCTTAGCGATCATAGCGTCTGGTGAACCTAACCAGAAGACGCAGGTTCGAATCCTGCCCGCAGTCATCTCCTTAAAGGCTAGGTAAGTAATGGAATTTGCGAACTTTGTAACCTCTGCTTCATCATCAACCCATTACATTGTTCCACTGCTGGGCACGGGTCACCTCTCAATACGAGAGGGATTAGGCTATAGTCCGTCACGCTAGCCTACTGCGGGTTGGCAGACTTCACATGCCGTCAAGAAAATCTCTCAGGCATGCAGCTTTCCTCACGATGTTTTTCCTTCACCGTTTAAGTGCGTGATAATTAATTATTAATACGCACATAACTTCGAAAAGTCAGAGGTGCGTGTCTAGGATTCGAACTCGAGACCTTTGACTTGGCAGTCCAATGGTCGTATCACTAGGCTATCGCGCTGCTTACAGGCGGTTAAACAGAGAAGGAGGTGTACTAATGTACACGGTACACCTGCAGTTCGCGGGTATGGTTTAATTTAGGCCCCATGGAATAGGGGACGAAACTATTCACATTAGGGCTAATAGTCATTTATTTTGTTTCTTCGCAAATTGTTCGTCTGTAGCACAAAGCTAAACTCCGAGCTGCTACTGAGAATTTTATAAAAAAAACAATAACGCAGCTCAACCCGTGACCTCTAGCGTAGCAGTCGTGCTCGGGACCACTGGACTAATGAGGCACTCTAGCAAGCTTCTTCATTGAGGTAATAGTAACATGAACTCGTAAGATTTCTAACTGTAATTTTGGCCACAAACGTAAGGACATCCAACAACATTGTTGTCAACCATAAGCATGTTTGGAATTCAAAATTGACCACTTACGTAACTCCATATTGTTTTTTCCATTGAAGGCTTCTATCACAACACAAGGCAGCCATGAGAATCTATAACACATAAAAATGTTAATTTAGAAAAATTCGCGAACACTAATCGCGTTCAGTATTCTGCTCGTGCGCAGTTTCGCGGCTTTGTGCGCTCGCGTCCTAAATATATTATTAATTGTCGAAATGCTCTAGCGGCGGGGTCAAACGGATCATTTGAACGTATACACTGCTAATTATTATATTTAATTACATTCGTAGGTAATGGTGAGTTGTTCTCTTGATAGTACAAAGAGTTGTATCGTTAAAAGAATGTCTAGTTAGGAATCCGAAAAACATAAAAGTGCTAATGAGTCTGCATTAATTACTAGAGAATAATGGTTAGTTAATCGGGGACAAGGAAGCTTTCTTTTGGTGAAATAATTATTAAAATCAGTTCAGTAGTTTCAGAATTGTATCGATTATTTCTGCCCGCGGCTTCGCCTGCGTGTACTATAAGTTTCTTTTCATTTTACGGGAAAATATATGCCTATATCAGTCAGGAATAATGTAGCTTTCTAAAATTTCAAAATTCTTCCACCAAGAAAGAATTTTCAAAATCTATAAAGTACAACCTCACAAACTTTACCTCTTTATAATATTAGTATAGATAAACAAACAAACAAATCTTTCATCTTTATTAGTGAGTATTTAAGCTTTTAAAAAACAGGCTAGGGACTCGCTCAAGTCAGAGATGTCAAAAAATCATTTCTTTACAAAATAAAATGTTAAAACTTAATAATCGGACGATAGATATTTAGAGCTTATCATGCTCTTTAAACGCGTACAGGCCATGCTATCTAGATATATTTGAAGACTAAGTATCATGTGCGAGACGTCGTCTGAATTTCACGTCTTTGTCTATTGAAAGTTTCCATTCGAAAATTATCTCGATTTCCGACGTGTTCCATGATTTAGCAAAAATCTTAGAGAATCTTCGTATCCTTGTATCTATATTTTTATACTTTATTGTACACCAGAAAATATATATATATAAAACACATTTGAAAATAAAAGAATATACAATTGGTGGCCTTATCGCTATCTGCAATCTCTTCCAGGCAACCTTAGGATGGACATAACTGAACTGAACTATAAAGTACTGAACTATATGTATATACTTAATCGAAAAGAAAAATAATTATGGTCTTTATGCCCACAAATTATTGGGTTAGTTTAAGCTCATCTTATTTTCAAAGTCATGTGCATATTAATAGTTAATTATCAAACGTTTAAACGGTGAAGGAAAACATCTTGAGGAAACCTGCATGCCTGAGAGATTTTCTTGATGTGTGCCATTAAGCGCATTATAAGAATAACTGATTTAAATGGTTATCACTAAGTTACAAACCTATGCTATTGCCCGATAAAAACACCCAAGCTGGGTGAAGTAAACAGCTGTTATATTTATTTTTTCAGTCACAAACTGATGTATTTAACAAGATAAGATTAGGACTGGGTTAAATAAATATGGCAGGTGCAAGCTATTTTGATAACAGAGTGAAAATATTTTATTTTATTTTCCGACTCATAACTGTTAAATTTTAACGGAAGAAACCGAGCTTTTAAATTTTATTTATTAGTAAAATTAAGTCTCCGACGGAAAATCGCCGGCGTGTTATAAGTTTGACGTGTCTGTGTGTGTGTCTGTCAGTGGCATCGAAGCTACCGAACGGATGAACCGACTTTGATTTTGTTTCTTTTTTAATTTGAAAGTCGGGAGTGTTCTTATCTATGTTTGATGAATATCGCTGTCATCATCATCATCATCATCAACCCATTACATTGTCCCACTGCTGCGCACGGGTCTCCTCTCAATACGAGAGGGATTAGGCTATAGTCCACCACGCTAGCCTACTGCGGGTTGGCAGACTTCACATGCCGTCAAGAAAATCTCTCAGGCCTGCACGTTTCCTCACGATGTTTTCCTTCACCGTTGGTGTATTCAGACAGTATTCGAATGAAAACCAGAACTAACATGCTTCAGAATGGTGACCTATCCATTGGCTGACCGCAGCAAGCACAGCTTAACCTTGCAGACCAATCGATCAGTGATGTTATTACAACTAAGACTAGTGATTTCAGATAACCACAAAACATAGCTATGAACGACAATAACAATAAACCTGATCGTCCATTACAAGCGACGCGAAGCTTTTAAAGTGTCACGTTCAATTCCAGTAATAACACTAATAACACTTTAGTACGTAATAACAAATAACCATTTACCTACATTTTATGAGATTTAACTATAAAATCAATGATAGTGGTACTAGCGGCAGGTCCGTAGCGTTTAAAACCTAAACTTCTTTCTTGGCTAATCACGCCTGCACCTATTCACCAAATGGTTGGCAGAGGTGTACTTTTATACACCTTCTGTCGCTGGTATTTTTAGGTCCCATGTAGGGGTCCATGGGGCGAGTCTATTGCCATTTATCAAGAACAGATCTAATTCTGAAATGTATTAAAACTCAATTAACTTAAGTGCTTGACCTGGGAGTCGAACCCGTAACCTAAACTTCTTTCTTGGCTGATCACGCTCATCATCGCTAAAGTTAGGCAGAGATGTAGGAACTAATGCACACTCAAGTTACTATTTTCCAAATCCGAATTTTATAAAAAAAAAATACTTCTTGACCTGGGAATCGAACCCAGGACCTAACATATTAAGGCAGTTTAAAAAACGGTATTTATTATGACCTTTATTTGTATCCTTTCCGAATAATTTTCAATTAGAAAGTGATGAAATAAAAAAGTTCGTCCCCTAAGCATACCTACCTACCTACCTACCTACGCGTACCTAACAATGTGTCTTATGGCCATGTAATATACATTGGCATAATTTGCCCGTATCATAGCGACTCGTGCGCAAGTATGTGTGGTCGACAAGTGGACCTTGACCGTTAATTCCCGTCAATATCAACACAACTCATGTATGTACATACAATAAGTATCTAATTTTGACTTTACAAACTGACAATTATCTATATATATAAAATAAATGCCACTTTTCGTTGTAATTTTATAACTCAAGAACGGGCTCACCTATCCAAACCAAATGTTCAGGCTTTGTTCGGACTATTTAGGAGATGGTTTATGTGAAGTTTGCATAAAATCGGTCGAGCGGTTCTTCATTTATCACATTTTTTGTAACAAATGAATTCAATAAATGGCGGATCATTTTGTTAATGGGGATTTTGCTGTTAAATTGAAACGAACACGCGGGCAACGCCGTAGGCGGAAAGCTAGTTTTTTCATAAAAATACTACAGACTTCTTTTTATAGAAAACTAAACTCCGCCCGCGGCTTTGCCCGCGTGGACTATACGTTTCTTGTCATTTTATGCCGATGTCACTCAGGCTCAGGAATAATGTAGTTTTCTATTGGTGAAAGAATTTTTCAAATCGGTCCAATAGATTCAGAGCCTATTCAATGCAAACAAACAATCAAATATTTCCTCTTTATAATATTAGTTTGGACTAGTAACTACATTTATCCCCGTTGCAAATAATAATAACTAATAGGTTTTAGAAACTGTATTATCAGACCACAGGCCATATTTTAAAGAATATAGAAACACAAAGATAAAATACTTACATGCAAAAAAATTAAAAACAATATTCACACATGATTATAAATTGTACTAACATACATACCATCACGCCTGTATTCCCCGAAGGGTTAGGCAGAGGTGTACTGATGTACACCCACATTTCGCCGGTATGTTTAGGTCCCATGTAATAGGGGGCGAGCCTATAGCCATTAACCGGGCACAAATCCAGACTCCGAGCTGCTACTGGGAATTTCATAGAAAAACCCAATAACACTTTGCTCGACCTGGGAATCGAACCCAGGACCTCTAGCGTAGCAGTCGCGCTTGGGACCACTAGACTAACGAGGCAGTCTTATTATAAATTGTAATCATGAAAAAAAAGTAATTATTTACTAAAATATTATTGAATATATTTGCGAGCACTGGAGGTCCAATTGCTCCCTCAGTCCCCTTCCTTCTCCTTTTCTCCTTCCCCTTTCTTTTCCTGTACAGGATAGCAACGGGAGGGAGCGATATCCCTGGTGTTGCAAGCGTACATAGGCAACGGCAACTGCTTATCATCAGGCGAGCCGTATGCTTAGTGGGATAAAAAAAGTTTGACCGTCGGCCGATGGAGTCATCCAGTGCCACATGACTGGCTATCCATTTTGTGGGCAACTGTAGTTAATAGGCTGTTGAAGCTATCATGCGATCGCCTTATCAAGGATGCTATTCATGCCAGCATAGGCTCATGAAAATCTGGTATGCCTGTCTCACTCGCAAAAAGGCTGAAGGTTTTAATACTGGACTCGCATAGCGTTGTACCTACGAGTTTATTTTGCTAACTACGACCTAAGCATTGTAATGAAATGATGAAATAAATAGATCTTTTAAGACACTTTTACAAGTCGGTTTTTTATATATTTTAACTAGATGGCGCCGACGTTTCCTATCTGACGACCTCTGAGAAGAAACGTCGAAACAAACTCAGAGAATCATGGTCTCTTTTAAAGTAGTTAAATAGTTATATTATATGCGAGTTCAATGTAGTGCAAAATCTGAACAGGCCTTTTGAAGAAAGAGCCATACAAGCTTTGAGTTGACCTGTCCTAACTAACGGCACGCATACATCAGTCATCATGTAGCGCAACCATTTTATACGGAGCCCAACGACCCGACGCACAACGATACCAGATCAGAATTAAAACAGTATTACAAAACACCTATCCTTTCTATGCATACTTAACATTCAATACACTTACATATTAAACACAAATAAAGCTATTGAATCGAAACAGAACATTTCTCACCTGTTGATCAACTCATGCGCGACGCTGCGATCTGTATGCGTGTGCGCAGGCTTGCACGTGAGCAAGTATGATGGTAATACTGCCGAGTGCATCTGGTTTGTTCGACTATAGTGATTTTGTGTTAATTTTGCCCGAAGCAATAATTATAATTCCGCGTTTCTACTTATTCAAAGTCAAAATCAAAATCATTTTCTCAAGTTAGTACTTTTTGAACGTCACTTTTACATTATAAACAGCTTCCAAAATGTCTGCCCTTCACCGCATAGTGTTTTAGTTGGGAAGAAGACGCGGCGCCGGCGCAAACTATCCAGCAACACATTTCAAACACGTTTTGTCGTCATTGGGAACGCAGGGTTAGATAATAATGTCTAATGTATATTTATTTATTATTGTACCTTTTTATTGAATAAATCGTATTGTTAAGAAGAATTAAGTGGCAATGCAATGTCGATATTTTATAGTCTCCTATACCTTATCAATTTCGATAACTTTATTTATTTATTATATAAGTACATAAATGGCAGTTTAAAAAATTAAAGTAAAGTTTTTTTTTTAAAGCAATGCGGGTCGCACATTACTAATATTCTTGTTAACCCCTCGTACTAAGCTAAATGCTTGTATTACGAGTGGGTTCACGTCGGTAGTGCAATGGGTGGGTTTCGAAACGGCAACCACATGATCGCAAGTCCGATGCCCTAGCCATTAGTTCTTCTCCATGGGATCAACTTTTTGGAACCGTGCAACTAGAGTCAATAACGTTTCATAAACGCTTGTGAAAGCTTATTTGAAATAAAAAAAAAGAGTGTATTAACAGTTTATGTCTCTTTGTTACAGCCCGCCTACGTTCAAGACATTGACGCCAACATCTCGCACCCAGCTGAAGCAGCAGTTGATGCGAGAACATGCACAGGAACAACTGCGCAGAGAATCATTACAAGTAGGTAACTTGTTCTTGTTACCTTCCATCTTCAGTTCAGATAGACGGCACTTGCCTATTGGACATCTACGCCATGGGTTCAGGAAATATTTAATGACATACAAGGCTTTAGCTAGGACAGGAATCTTTTTCCTCTAAGAACCCTTTTGGGGGTCGAGCTTTGGACCAGAGACCAATAAGTAACAACTTAATTTTAAAATAGCCAGAGGTCCGAACAAAAGCGGATCAAAGCGGTGGGTTGGCTAAGGCATTTCTGCGAAGGTAGGCGATTTGACTCGCAACCCCAACCCCCCCTCTTAACTCTGGCTTACTCTGCTTAAGGCCATTCTTCTATAGGTACTTGTATCATGTTCGAAACATACTCAAGACATAGTAGAACATCCTGGTATCAGCATATTAAACTAGGGCTGCCATCCGTCCAAGTTTCCCCGGATCTGTCTTAATTGTCCTGTTAACATGTCGGCGTTCCTAACCGAATTCCGGAGTGTTCACGCTTTTTGTTCTGGTTTCTGACAAATTCAGAGATGCCAACTTAATATTAAGCACATGGATGACGACTGTAAGACGACATAATCAGAGATCGTATTCTTTCATTTTGTCAAAGAAATGAAAGTAAAAGTAAAAAGGGCCAAGGCGACTAAGTGTGGGAACTCTGGGTATCCAACAAGCGACCGTAGGGATGTATAGATGCCTTGTGTGTCGCACAAAGATGGGTTAAAGAAGTTCAGCAGCCTTCCCTGAAGCGTGGAACAGGGAGGGATTCCGGAAGAATAAGTTAGTTTCTGGAACCTGCCAATAAAATAATTAAATAAAAAGCCATTAAGAGCCAATCGATTTTACATTGCATATATTCGTATCTATCATTTATATCCATTATTAGTTGGCCTCCCCTAACCTATTCCACAGTTTCCTATCCCGTTCCTTTTGCATCCAATCGGATCCACACTGCTGTGTAAATATATCTCTCCATCTCTTTCTCTGTCTTCCTTGCTGTCTTTTACCTTCTCTTGGGATCCACTCTGTAACCACCTGTAACTCTCGGAACCTGCCAATATCTTGCTAAAGATACAGGGGAAAAATCCCGAAAAAATCCATGTAATTGTTAAAAAAGGGCTGTGAAACAATCTTTAGTCTCATAGATGTATCAATCTGGAGAGTATCTGACGAATACACCAAGTGTCTACCCATCCTTATTTCGCTTGCAACCTTGATCTATATTCTTACAACTTCCAATTGTCTCCGTATGTGATTAAATGCTGTTTGTCAATGACAAATCTTTTATCTAAGTACATGTCAATTGTGTGAACAAACTGATTGAACTTACCACATCTCTTATATGGATCGTTTATCTCGCATAATTTTTAGTAGACATTGAGGTAATAAGCACTTGGTACTAGATCAGTCACTAAAAAAATGTGACATGGAAAAAGTTTTTTAATATCGTGGAAAAAGATCGTGTCAAATCGTATTATTTATATGGATGTAATCGTAAGATGAATCTGAAATAAATGGTTATTTATTTATTAATAATCTATATTCATGATTAATATTTCCACAAACTTTTACAGATGCATACTTTGTCAACTTTAGTAAAATAGTCCTATCACCATACTCGACTCTAAGATAACATCAGTTTTATGACTGAAACACCTACAACTTTAGTATATGAGCTATTTTTGCCGTTCCTTTAAATATCACATCCGAGCCTCTCTAACTCTCATCTAACTCCACTCATGTCGCAAACATTTTCTTAAAAATCGTCACTGTTGTTTAATAGCTCATTGGTTAGGTCCCTATATGTTTACCTATTTATTGTCATGTAACATCTAATCCCATTAGCATAGTATAGTACATAGAAGCTTTGTTTCAAACGGGATGTAGATAGCCTAGGTTAAGTCAATTGTCATACTTTACTTTGCATCTACCAGCGAATATTGATTTCCTTTTATATAGTAAACTGCAGGCAGATAGACTTGATGTATTAGTTTTTTAGCGCACCTTTTTAAGTCTTACGGATTTTCGATACAATGTCAATACTTGCGTACTAATTGAGCTTATTGTTATGATTGTCTAGACATTGACTTTAAACAGTTAGAGATAATCAGAAAACCTTGAAAGATGATTGACAGCTTGACAGGATGTAGTTAAGAACGACTATATTACGAAATGGGAATTTGTAGTGGGAAGTTTATAATCGGATGCTAGTGCGAAAGTTTTTACTGCAATGCATTTCATTAAAGTTCATCTTTGCAATGTCTTTTTTTTTTACTTTATTGACACATTACTTTTTTAATTACATTATGGCAGGATTAATTTAAAATGTGTAACCCACACCAATGTCCGCGAAATAATGTTAGGGAATTGTTAAATGTCTTGCTGATCTGGTATCGTTGTGCGTCGGGTCGTTGGGCTCCCTAAAAAATGGTTGAGCTACACGATGACTGATGTATGCGTTCCGTCAGTTAGGACAGGTCAACTCAAAGTCTTGCTGATCTGGTATCGTTGTGCGTCGGGTCGTTGGGCTCCCTAAAAAATGGTTGAGCTACACGATGACTGATGTATGCGTTCCGTCAGTTAGGACAGGTCAACTCAAAGCTGGTATGGTTCTTTCTTCAAAAGGCCTGTTCAGATTTTGCCCTACATAGAACTCGCATATAATATAACTATTGTCTGGACTTTAAAAGAGACCATGATTCTCTGAGTTTGTTTCGACGTTTCTTCTCAGAGGTCGTCAGATAGGAAACGTCGACGCCATCTGGTTAAAAAAATATGTAAAAAAAAACGACTTGTAAAAGTGTCTTAAAAGATCTATTTACAGAAATAAATATCATTTCATTTCATTTCATTTCATTTCATGATAGTGAATGATGTCAAAGTTGGAAAAAATTTGGTAGTCTATTGCAGTTGCAAAAAAAAAAATATTTATTTAACCCGCAGTAGGCTAGCGTGGTGGACTATAGCCTAATCCCTCTCACTCTGAGAGGAGACCCCTGCCCAATAGCGGAACATTGTATTGGGTTGATGATGAAGAATGTCGAATGCTTCATCATCATCAGCCCATACTCGTCTTCTGCTGGACGTAGGCTTCTCCTAGTGAATGCCACAGAGCCCGATCTTCGGTTTTCCGCATCCAGTCGAATGCTTATCATATTGTATTTCACGTTATTATACAGTGTCTGTCAGCTGATATGTTAATCGCAGTTTTTTTTTCTTTTCAGGCACAACAAGCCGGCCAGTCCAAAGACAATGAGGAGAAGAAGAAGTCAAGTCCGGCGGAGGTGCCGCGGATCACGCCTCACGTTGACCTACCGCCACAAGTATTACAGGTATGTGTCTTAAAGTATAACTCCTCTTCAAGGTCACAAACCAACCGAATTCATAACATACTATCACGCCTGTATTCCCCGAAGGGTTAGGCAGAGGTGTACTAATATACACCCACACTTCGCCAGTAGAGACAATAAGGAGAAAATTCAAATTCAAAATAATTTATTTGTTAAATATATTGAAATGAAATGATATTAATTTTTGTTGACTGCCTCGTTAGTCTAGTGGTCCCAATCGCGACTGCTACGCTAGAGGTCTTGGGTTCGATCCCCAGGTCGAGCAAAGTGTTATTGGGTTTTTCTATGAAATTCTCAGTAGCAGCTCGGTGTCTGGATTTGTGCCCGGTGAATGGCAATAGGCTTGCCCCCTATTACATGGGACCCAAACATACCGGCGAACTGTGGGTGTACATTAAGTACACCTCTGCCTAACCCTTCTGGGAATACAGGCGTGATGTTATGTTATGTTATGTGTTTATGTTATTAATTTTTGTAAATACCTAGATCTTTGAAAGACACTTTTAAAAGTGTTTTTTTTTATATATTTTTTAAACTAGATGATGCCGACGTTTCCTATCTGATGACCTCTGAGAAGAAAGGTCGAAACAAACTCAGAGAATCATGGTCTCTTTTTAAGTCCAGACAATAGTTATGTTATTAGATATGCGAGTTAAACAATGTAGGGCAAAATCTGAACAGGCCTTTTGAAGAGAGAGCCATAGTAGCTTTGAGCTTTAGATATGTTATGTATGTTCCAGGTGCGAACAGTTCTGGAGAACCCCACCAGGTATCACGTGATACAGAAGCAGAAGAGTCAAGTGCGCCAGTACCTCAGTGAATCATTTCAACCACAAACACAGGTAAACTTATATTTGAAATTAATATAAAAATTAAAAAATATATAAATTTTCTAGTGAAAGAAAAATACTATCTCAGGCAGGAGTCGAATCTGCGTCCGGTTAAGTACAACATAAATTTTTGCCACTAAGATTCTGAGACCATTGCTTGAGATATCGAATTTCTCTTACACTTTCTTCGTCTTAAGATGCCGTCAGCGTCAGGCGATGTCATTGTTTAATGCCAAAATATAATAAATAATAACTAGTAATAATAAGATTTTTTACTTCTAAGGAAGAAAAATAATTTATTAACACACTCACTGACACACACTGCACACAATACCAAGAAAATATCAAATATCTCCAGCAAAATCAAAGCAAAAAACATGATTACAATATTCACTCCTCTAAAAGAGGTTCTAACAGTTTCTGTACTCGTTTCTCCTGTGCATAATTATGATTAATAACCCATTCATATGTGTGGGAATCTGTATCCATATTGTATATATGTATACAGTAGGCGACAAGGGTTTCGGACTCGATCCATAGCGTTTGTCGTGCCAAATTTTCTCCTCCATGATTCAAAGCCAAGGTCCCAAGTCAAGCCATTGTCTCCTCTTTGCAGGTGTCACCGCGATGTGCGCCAACGCAGTCTGCGCCGGAGTTAGGCACGCGGCGTGCCTCCTCCCCGGAGCGGCCCTCATCGAGTCTCCGCTCGCCTGCGATGCCCTCCGCTAGTAATAACTCGGAGGTAAGCTCAAAGCTATTTTGAAAGTATTAGTTTTCAAGTTTTTCTTGTTGTCAATGGGATGTGTACTAAGTTTTAATAAACTAGTACCTAAACCGCGGATTCACTCCCGTGGACGAATAGAAAGAATTTAATCGAAACCAAGAGTAACGATCTTTTTTCTATGGATCTGTATACAAAAGAGAGATCAAGCCCCATAATTATTATCGATATAAAACAAAGCGGCGGTAGCCTAATGGCTAAGGCGTGGGACATATGTTTATATATATAACGAAGCCGCGGGCAAAAATTCATACAGAAATAAGAAGCATTCTTTTAAATATAAATTATCATTATCCTCAAGATGTAGCCTATTAAAGTTACAAACATATTAATGGATTTCCCTGCTAGTTAGCTAATTATATACTTCTCATAGTACAAGAGTCCCAAAATGAACACTTTTTTTTATGGGATTACTCGGTAAACGAGCAGGCGAGCTACCTGATGGTAAGTAGTCATCGCCGCCCATGGACATCTGCAAAACCAAAGCTGTGGAAGATGCGTTGCCGAGCCTATTTAGGTAAAGGGGCGGTAGAAAAAAGGAGGCCTAACTAACCATATTCCATTGAAACACCTGTGCCATTGCAGGCTGACGAGTTCCTAGAAGACATCCTGTCCCTGGACAGCGGCGCGGGCCCGCTGTCGTCGTCGGGCCCGCCGTCGGCCGCCAGCTCCGTGGCCGGCGACTGCGCGCTGCTCACCGACACTGACATGCACGCGCTCGCCAAGGACCGACAGAAGAAGGATAACCATAATATGAGTGAGTTTGCTGAACAACCTAAATGTATACTTAAGGCTAAACATTCAGCCTTGAACGCCATACAAAAGTAGTTTGGTTCTATCTTGACTTTTAATCAATGAAAGTCTTTATTATTTCGCAGTACAATTTCATCATTAAAATAAGTGTTCCCTGTATGTAAAACTCTTCTCTATTTTACACCAAAATCTTCTATTATAACGATTTTTAACCAAAAGTTTTAATACTAACTCGTGAATAACTTAATTTTAATGTCGCAATTTCTACTGCCATGTACCATCAATGTGTTATACCATCCATGAATGTGTTATAGCCAAATCATTTGTGAAAAACCAAGAAGAAACTGAATTTCGCGCCAAGTGGTCAGTGTTTTTCCTTAAGGATAAACATTCACCCTTGGGCGTCATATTCGCCATTGGTCGCCAATTTGGCCGAATCCTCTATGTTACACCAAAATCTTCAATGACGACTTTATACTCAATTGTGAATAAGTTATTGTTGATGTCGAAATTTCTACTCCCATGTACCTAGAATGTGTTATCGACGTTAGAAAAACCAAAAAAAATTACGCGACAGAACGTGGACCTGAAGAATTTGTTTGTCTTAACGCACTAATCTCTGGTACTACTAGTTGGATTTGAAAAAATCTTTTTGTATATGATAGCCACATTCATGAAGAGGGTTCAAAGGCTTTATAGCATCACGCCACGATCCTTAGCGGGGCAAAGCGGGTGATTCCGCGACGCACAGCTAGTAATTATTTTAATATATGTAGTAGTTTTTATTTGGTTGTAAAGTCTCTAATTAGTAGCTTCATTTTCTTCATTGGTTGGATTAAATTATTATGAAAAGTTATTGGGTTTTCCATCAGGAATTTACCAGGACCGCAAAGTTTTCTCGATAATAGAAGTAGGCTTTTCATCTACCTACCTACACCTACCTAAAACTGAGCTTATAAAATTAACTATCACTAATTTTAATTCTGACATTAATTTTCAGTCGAAAGACGCCGCCGCTTCAACATAAACGACCGCATCAAGGAATTAGGCACGCTCCTACCAAAAACTAACGACCCGTTTTATGAGGTTATAAGGGACGTGCGGCCGAACAAAGGCACTATCCTAAAGAGCAGCGTGGACTACATCAAGTGCTTAAGAGACGAGGTGAACCGACTCAAACAGAGTGAGCAGAGGAGAAAACAGATCGAAATACATAATAGGAAGCTTATGTTGAGGATACAGGTAAGAAAAACATAACATACCATCACGCCTGTATTCCCCGAAGGGTTAGGCAGAGGTACTAAAGTACACCCACATATCGCCGGTATGTTTAAGTCCCATGTAATAGGTGGCGAGCCTATTGCCATTAACCGGGCACAAATCCAGACTCCGAGGTAATACTGGGAATTATAGTGTAGAAAAACCCAATAACACTGCGCAACCTGGGAATCGAACCCAGGAGTATCAGTCTTGCTTCGGACCAATAGACTAACGAGGTAGTCTCAGGTACTCAGACAAGGATCCGGTTCTTTTCTTCATCTTCTGTATCCCAAACCTTAGATAAGATTGACTTGATATACATCCGTCCATCACGCCTGTATTTCCTTAAGGGTCGGGCAGAGGTGTACTATAATTTACACCCTCAGTTTGCCAGCATGTAATACAAAATTGCCATTTACCGAGCTTCTACTGAGAATTTCACAGAGAAACCCAATAACAATGCTCGACCTGGGAATTGTTCCCGGGGCCTACAGCGAAGCAGTCGCGCTAAAGACCTTAGACTATTAAGGCAGTCTTGTTCAGGTATATGTCGGTGTAATATTGTATATATGGTTAGATTATAATCTATCTCGCGAGATTGTAAACTGTCGATAAATTGTGAACCCCAATGTACTGCTTACATAAAATAACATAACATACCATCACGCCTGTATTCCCCGAAAGGTTAGGCAGAAGTGTGCTAATGTACACCCACATTTCGCCGGTATGTTTAGGTCCCATGTAATAGGGGGCGAGCCTATTGCCATTAACCGGGCACAAATCCTGACTCCGAGCTGCTACTGGGAATTTCATAGAAAAACCCAATAACACCTTGCTCGACCTACCTGGATGGTATTGTACTGCTTACAATTTAACGAATTATTTTTCGGTAGGTTATAATCTATCGAAGTGATACCGTAAAATAGTGAAATGGCATGCGACGGAACGCAACTCACGCGCTGATTGGTTAAACATCATGTGCCTCGCGCCGTCTTATTTGCTTGTCAATTCGTTGATTGTCGAATATTATTACGTTTTCTATTTGGCTCAAAGCTGCTGTAGCTCTTAGCTCTTTTGAAGAAAGAGCCATAGCAGCTTTGAGTTGAACTGTCCTAACTGACGGTACGCATACATCATTCATCGGGTAGCTCAATCATTTTTTTAACTTATTCCTCAAACGAAGTTTCAAGAACTGGAAACCTCGTAATACCATGATCTCGACGAAGTTAGGGGAGGCCTTTGCCCAGCAGTGGGACACGAAAGAGGCTACATAAAAAATCAAAGTTCTCGAACCTTTTTCTTCCTTCCAGGAACTAGAGCGCCTAGCCCGCGTCCATGGTCTCCCCGTGTCTCCTGGAGAGAGTGGCTGGTCTTCCCCTCACACGGACGACTCGGGAGTGGAGTCTGCTGCAGAGCCGGCGCCCGAACCTGTACCTCATACGGCTCAGCAGCCGCCCAGCAATCCGCCCTCGTCAGCACCGGTTAGTAACATACCATATCATCACGCCTGTATTCCCCGAAGGGTTAGGCAGAGGTGTACTAAAGTACACCCACATTTCGCCGGTATGTTTAGGTCCCATGTAATAGGGGGCGAGCCTATTGCGGTATTGCCATTAACCGGGCACAAATCTAGACTCCGAGCTGCCACTGGGAATTTCATAGAATAACCTAATAAAACTTTGCTCGACCTGGGGATCGAACCCAGGACCTCTAGCATGGCAGTCGTGCTAAGGACCACTAGACTAATGAGGCAGTTAGTAACCACATTGAATAAATTTTTAAATCATTGTGACCACCTTAAATAGGTATTTTTTGGCAATCGCTGGTCGTTGTAATACCTGTCATATTTTTTATATTCTAGCTTACTACTCAGTTTGAATATTCAATTCGAACTGGAATAAAAAATAAACAAATAGTCGTTAAGTTTTCAAATATCTTCTAATTTTAATGATTATTCTTTCTTTAAGTAAAAGATAACTTAAAAAAAACATGGTAAAGTAGTTCTTAACTTATGGCGTGACCAAGGGATAATTTTATATTCATATTATGTTAATATATATGTACTACCGTAAGATCAGACGGGCTCTGTGATGTTCACTAAAAGAGGTCACGAACAGAGGAAGGAAATAGTTAAGGCAATTTTTATTTTCATACTCGTTATATCCCTGTCTCCGCCCCCCTCATTTTTGGTTTCAAACCATTTTATTACACCCCCACATTTCGTATATATAATATAAAGAAATATATGGCTATTTTTAAAAATCTGCGAAGTAGCGCTGACCTCGATACCATAAAAATGGTCTATTTCTCATTATGCCAGTCAATTTTATCTTTTGGTATTACGGTTTGGAGTGGTGCACCAAAAACTATTATTTTGCCGTTAGAAAGAGCGCAGAGAGCTGTCCTCAAGGTAATGACTTTTAAGCACATTCGTTATAGAACAACACAATTATATAAAGATTGTGAAGTTATGACCGTGAGGCAGCTCTTTTTGCTCCATTCAGTAATGCGCAAACATGCTATTCTGAACTATAATCCACATGTAGAAAAACGTAAATCTCGTAATGTCTGTCCAGTAGGAAAATGTAGATCTAAAATGGCTGAAAGACATTTCCGTATACTTGGCAGTCGAATATATAATAAAATAAATAAAAATTGTAAAATCTATCACCTAAATAAATTCGAATGCAAAAAAATAATAGTTAAATGGATCATAAACCTTGACTATGTCAGGACAGAACAGTTTATATAATACATTTATTCAAAGAAACATACACCATACACATACCTACACTCGCACCCACAGCCACTCACACAAACACACAAACACGCATACACACATACACACACACACACACACAAATAGTAGTTGAAATTAAATCAAATTCTTTCTTTATCACTTAAGTATCTGATTCTTCTTTTTCTGTTAGCACGATTGTGGTTCTTGCATGTTTTAAGTTTAATAACTAGTACCTACGCAATGTAGATAGTATACCTTACCTTATCATGGATCAATGTCGAGAGGAAGCCCTGACACCCATAACACAAGTTTAATCTTAGCTTGGGTGTCAGTGGTCCATAACTATAGCGATTTACTATATTTAAGGTGATTGTATAAAACATACTTAGCTACTATTGTTATGTAAATCGTCGTATTTGGTAATAAATAAATTTATTTATTATTTATTTATTTATATAAGTACTAGCTATCCGCCAAAGGCTTCGCCCGCGTGGTATCTCGGCTTTTCTGCATTATTTAACTTTTCCCGTTTTTGCAACATTTTTTATTTATGCTCCGCCCCTATTGGTCTTAGCGTGATGATATATAGCATATAGCCTTCCTCGATAAATGAGCCACCTAACAAATAATTTTTCAAATCGGACCAATACATCCTGAGATTAGCGCGTTCAAGCAAACAAACAAACAAACTCTTCAGCTTTATAATATTAGTACAAAAGTTCTGTTCGAATTTATGACCCAATAGATTTAATGTATGTTTAGGGTACGATGGGACTGGCATACGCTGCGCGTAAAAGTCCCTTAAAAATTAGAATTAAAAAATATATATATATTAGTATAGATACAGCATGTAACGTACCCTGTCCTAATAATTTCGATACTCACCAAAGCTTTAATTAATTATTCTACCTGTTTGTTCTAGGAGCTGGTTCTTCCGAAGACGGAGCCAACATCCCTGATGGAGTTCGGTGAGCCGCCTCCGGACTTAGTGCGAGGCATGCCGGCGGAGTGCCTGTCAGCGTTAGACGCGCTAGGTAATACTTACAATTATAATACGATTCTCTATTTTTTTATTGGACTGCCTCTTTAGTCTAGTGGTCCCAATCGCGACTGCTACGCTAGAGGTCTTGGGTTCGATCCCCAGGTCGAGCAAAGTGTTATTGGGTTTTTCTATGAAATTCTCAGTAGCAGCTCGGAGTCTGGATTTGTGCCCGGTGAATGGCAATAGGCTCGCCCCCTATTACATGGGACCTAAACATACCGGCGAACTGTGGGTGTACATTAAGTATACCTCTGCCTAACCCTTCGGGGAATACAGGCGTGATGGTATGTTATGTTTATTGATTATGATAATGAAAGGGTCTAGTAGAGGTGTACTAATATACACCTAGTGCACTCACTAATCGCCGCTTAGCCAACAATACCACGTAAGTCAATTCTACAGAATTTTCACGAAAGTCAAAAGTCTGTTTACACGGGTAACTTCTTAACCGGTTCATTACCACAGAAGTCGTCATTCCGCCACAATATTTTTTGGGCACAATGACAAAGACTTACGCAGGTTATTTTTTTTTAAATCTTACTATCAATATGGATCGCACATTACTAGTATTCTTGTTAACCCCTCGTACTAAGCTAAATGCTTGTATTATGAGTGGGTTCACGTTGATAGTGCAATGGGTGGGTTTCGAACCACATGATCGCAAGTCCGACGCCCTAGCCATTAGGCTACCGCCGCCTCTAATTGTTTCTAATAAGTCACAATGCTTGAACGTGTGGCGTATATGAAAGAGTAAAAACTGAATCCAACGGTATTTAAAAGTTCGAATCGTCAAATCGCGGTATTGTTAGCTAAGTGACGACATGTCCCATGTAATAGGAGGCCATTAATTGCCAACTGGGCACAAAACCAGACTCCGAGCTGCTACTGAGAATTTCATAAAAGAAAACTCAATAACACTTTGCTCGTCCTGGTAATCGAACCCAGAACCTTTAGCTAAACAATTACGCTTTGGACCACAAGAGGCAGATAAAAAGTAACAGTTATTATTATTATTAATTTATTTGCAGATGGCCTCAAACTAGGTTCATGTTCCCCTCTGAGTCGAGACGAAGGTCTCTCCCTGAGCTGCCTCGAGCCGGACCTGTGCCTCGAGCCCGTGCCGGACCATCTGTTCAACCATAAAGACATTAAAGTAAGTCATCATTAAATGTAATTTTTTAATATTGATCGCATGGTGGTCGAAATTCAACCGCAACATTTTTCTGCACCTCTTCTCTATATTAACTTTAATGATGTCAAATCTCACACTTGTGCATTTCACTTAGAAAGGGGTACAAAGGTTTTCTTCGTTTATGTAATAACGCAGTAAACATACATTCGATTTTTTAACCCCCGACGCCAAAACGACGAGGTGTTATAAGTTTGACGTGTCTGTGTGTGTGTGTGTGTCTGTGGCATCGTAGCCCTCGAACGGATGAACCGATTTTGATTTTGTTTGACAGGTGAACTATTCGGGAGTGTACTTGGCTATGTTTGATGAAAATCGGTCAAGATGTAATGCTATTGCATTACATAGGGGGTTATTTTAAATTCTTAATTTAGTAGTTATTGTACTAAATAGATTATATTCCATGATTGCTTGTTATCCCTATACTCACGCTTATTTCCTACAGGGTAGGCAGAAACTATAGACCGCCACTAGCTACAACTCTTGCATACCTCTTTCACACCTCTTTCACTTCTTCCACATTCATACATCTTTTCAGGAAGTAAATATTCGCTAATTTTAGCAAGGTAGGGCAAAATCTGAAAAGGTCTTTTGAAGAAAGAGCCATAGCAGCTTTGAGTTGACCTGTCCTAACTGACGTATCATCGTTGTTGTGTTATTTAGGGAGCTCAACGACCACGACTTACGAGTTGTAGGTTCAAACCCAGACAGGCGCTTTACTTGGTGAAAATTATTTCATCACCACTGCTCTCAAAAACGGTGAAGGAAAACATCGTGAGGGAACTGGCATGTCCTAGAACCAAAAAATCGAAGACTTGTGACATCTACCAACCCGCACTGGGCCCGCGTGGTGGATAACGGCCAACTCCCTCTCACCGAGAGGAGGCTTGTCCCAACAGTGGGAACATTATAGCCCGACTATACTGTGTTGATTAGCCAGTAGGCTAATTATTGTCTACCTTAATTAACCAATAACAAGACTGCCTCGTTAGTCTGGTCCCAATCGCGACTGCTACGCTAGAGGTCCTGCGTTCGATCCTCAGGTCGAGCAAAGTGTTATTGGGTTTTTCTATGAAATTCTCAGTAGCAGCTCTGAGTCTGGATTTGTGCCCGGTTAGTGGCAATAGGCTCGCCCCCTATTACATAGGACCTAAACATACCGGCGAACTGTGGGTTCACACCTCTGCCTAACCCTTCGGGGAATACAGGCGTGATGGTATGTTATGTTATTAACCATTTAAATCTCGTGTACAGATGCGACTATCGCCAACCCCCAACCTCCTGAGCAATGAAGACAGCGACGCAGTGCTCAACCTAGCCCAGATAGAAGACCTCATGGACGATGACTCACATAACCCAGTCACACAAGGTATATAGTAGTAGTAGTAGTAGTAGTGTCTCTCTGGCATGTCTACGCACAGTCGGCGTCTACACATCAGGTTATACAAAACTGTCAAATTTCTACAAATGATTTTAAACCTTAAAACGTTGATGATTAAGTTCAAAATCTCTTCATTTAACTGTTCAAGAATTTAATGAAGTTGTACAGGTACAATTTCGTCACTCAGATTATTTTGATGTTGTACCCTACGAATAAATAATACTCATTGTACCTTATAAAATAATCTTCATTTTTTAAAAGCACTTATTTTTCATTAGCATTATATATAACTTTTACTAATCAATAAAGTTCAATCTTATTGTGTTTGATAACAGTAGAGTGTTGATCTCATGTCGCATGATGTGATCTCCCATAATTAAAAAAAGCACAGGCTTTGAACTCTGTACCATATTCTGTAGCATGTAAGGTGTATTCTTTATTGGAGATTCTAATAAAATAAAATTGATTGGAAAAATTAAATTTTGTGATAAAATGATGTGCTGGAGACCGCACATACTAGCATGAATGGGTTGCACGACCGGGGAAGTACTACCCTCTCACAGAATATCGACGTCAAGTAGCAGTATGCATACTGTTGCGTTTCGTACGGTGAGCGTGGAGCGCCGGAGGCCTAATTCCTCCCTCAGTATCAAGAAAGCCGTCACTCAGTATCAAATATATGTAAGCGAACAGACTATCATAAATTATATGAGAAACTAGGCAAATTAAACTTTATCTCAATGGGATAAAATAAATTTTTGAATGACATCTCTCGTGTACGGTGTTCATTCTGAACTATCCTTCGTGTCGTTGGAATTAAGTTTTATTTCCTTAGTTAATTTAGAGCAGTTTGTGCGCTCACATATTTGATGCTAACTGTACACACGGCGACACATGAAGCTATACAAAACCAGTTTAAGCTGATCCTGCATTGTATAGACTTTTCATACATTAATAGGCCAGCGAAGACTGGATTTGTATAGCTTGATGTTTAGCCGTGTGTACAAGGGCACTAAACTTTCCTTTAATTAAAAAAAATAACTAGTTTATTAATTACTTAGCTACTTCTTCCGAACTGCTTCTCAAAATAGATAGAAGTCTCTAAAATAGCCAGTCAATACCAATAGCCTCCCCGCCCCCTCTATTACGACAAAGGTCTACAGGTCTACAGATCTACATAATCTGTAGACCTCCGGGGAATACAGATGTGATGGTATGTTATATAGATCAGGGGTTACATCTGTCGCCAACACGCAACCTCCTCAGCAATGAGGACAGTGAGGCAGTGCTTAACCTGGCGCAGATAGAAGACCTCATGGATGACGACTCCCGTAACCCAGTCACACAAGGTACAATCGACAAAAGAGTTAGGCATACAGGCAGCTAGCGACATCTATGTTTTGACATATATAAACATCTATACATCTATGTTGTACTGTATCAATATGTGTCAAAACGCAGGTGTTGTTGCCCCATGTTTCCACTGATGACAAAACATGTTGCAAACATCTATCTAATTCTCAAAGAGTGAGTGGAATAGGTAGCTGTTTGCAACATGTTTTGTCTTTAGTGGAAAAGCGGGGTTAGCCTCATACAAGCAGTTTGTTCGAAATAGCTAAGCTTGTGTGAAATTTTCCGCAAGTGGTTAAGCAGTGGTTAATTTTTATAGAAAGAGTCAGTGTAAAGACATTGGGGTCGTATATGTTCTACATTTGTGA
The DNA here is from genome assembly GCA_958496365.1 of Subacronicta megacephala. NCBI lineage: Eukaryota > Metazoa > Arthropoda > Insecta > Lepidoptera > Noctuidae > Subacronicta > Subacronicta megacephala. Next base: position 1,099,068 of record OY292538.1, read on the forward strand.
TTATTTACATACATACATACATATACTCACGCTTTTTCCCATAGAGGTACGCAGAAACTACAGAACGCCATTTGCTACGATTCATACTTCTTATGCTTCGTCCACATTTCTACTTATTTTCTATACTAATTTCGATATTTATGTATAAAATACTTAATTTTGCGATTTTACCAGCGCGGTTGTTCGGAATGGCTGACTTCAGATAAGCAGAGTTATTTGGAACAAACTGTACCAAACTCTTTAGCTGAAAATTATATGTCTATCTCTGTATACTGTGCCTGTATACTTTATTCTTTTGTCGACTGTACATTAACATATTACTCTACTATTGGTTGTGGAAGATGGCCTTATTGTCAAACTATCCTTTTTTCCTTTTTTTCGACCTGAAACATGAAGTAGTTCTTATAATCTGTCTTTTTCCAGGGGATCCCATGTTGTGTTCTTCGCCGACATCACAGCTTTGTCTCAGCAATGTGGTAGCGGACGCAGCAGACCGGAATATCACCTCCATGCTCCATGATGACACCGCCTCCTACCATACAACAGGTAAATAACTTCATACATTCAAAATTAATCTGACTGACTGCCTCCCCTGTAGCTGGTGGTTCTGGGTTTCGATCCCCAAGATGAGCAGTGTTATTGAGTTTTTGAAGTGTTTGGAGCAAAGAAAATAACGGGGTTTGTTTCTAGATTATAAATTTTATATTTTTATTCGATGACGGCATTTCTCGAGTACTTGCCGAACTGAAAATATTGCCGAATCTCTTTAGTGAAAATTAGTCAGTTATAGAAATTGCGTCAGCGAAGCTAAACGATATCTTGTAACATCAACATCCTTGTCCCAGGCTCGTCCTCTCTAATGTCAGAGAGCGCCCTCGGGCTGGGCGGAGGGCTGTCCCTCACGGAGGGCTGCCTGCCCTCGCTACTGCTGGGCGGGCCACACCACCACGCGCCGCACTCCCCGCACTCGCACCCGCGACAGCATTGCTTCGACATGGACTTGGGCGCGTAACCTACAGGTAGCGACACCTAGCGGGGAATCAAGGAGACTAGCAGTTTGGTAACAGCGCCATCTGTTGTCGAGCTTAGACAACATGTTTTGAGTATTCATAAAGTTATCAGAATTGTGTAAAACTTTTTTGTCGTCTATTCTTGAAGGAGCTTGTGTATATTTTTTACAGATTTTTCTTATAATACAGCCCAAATATTAAATTTTGGTATGAAGAAAGGTGGTCTGCATGATGGCTGTTATACATACTTCTGATCACTATTTTATGTAAATAAAGCTATATTTTAATTATTACACTGTTAACTTAGTTCAGATTAATATTAATAGATGGCGCTGTACAATAATTAATGCCCCATTTGGAGGCAATAGTAGAATTTCTTGGCTAAGAGTATTGGTAGCTTTTTTTAAAAACATCATAACACAATTTAGAGATCTCTTCCATAAGTTTGAATGTAAAAGACGTATGAGTGCCTTATTCGAATAAGATTCTCATTAAGACAAGTGTAAACTGAAATACGCTTGCGGGGTTCCGTACAAATTTTTGTTCCTATTCGCATATCCATTATAGAAATAAGACTTACATACATGCCGTCGTACATATTTTATACAAATGTATGAGATTGCTGTGCACGCTCTATTTGATCATATTTGCGTGACATATACACGCCAACCAGTATGTCGCTTAAATAAGAGGGCTACTAATTCCCATTCTGCGACATGGTTTTGTCGTTTCCTTATCTCATCTCAAGCTATATTCTTGGGACAAGATATGTATCGACAAAAATATGCATATTGTCAAGCTATGTAAGTCCAGTTTAAGCTTTACGGAACCCAAATCGATGTTTTCTAGTTATGATGTGTTCACTACCGGATTTAAGTAGGAGAATGTAGTGTATTGAACTTTAATCCTTGTTAACGTTGAAATGTCCCGGACAATGATATTTAAATGTATAAAATATTTTTTTTACAATTTGACAGATGAAATAAAGTGGTAGCATGAGTTTAAGTAAACATCGTTTTTGAATAAGTGATTTAGAGACGAAACAAAACGCACATAGGGTTGTCACACAAAATAAATAATTAACTCAATTTTTCTTCATTAATTTTGTGATCGACGTGAATGTGAATGATTGATTAAAGCTCATCTTCATTTGAACCCTGTAATTAATGTTCAAACAGCTTAGCATCAGGCTTTGTACGTATATTATAATTTTATATATTATTATTATTTATTTTATAATAAACAAGACAAAACTCAACAATGCCACTTTAACTTATGTCAAATACTTTATGTTAGAGTTTCCCAAAGTTCTTTTAAACAACCCACGTAAGAACCTACCAGGGTGTTTGTTACTTTGGGACAATAAACGAGGTACGTATAATACACAAATTACGACACAAACAGAATCCCAGTTGTTCGAAAGCCAAAGAGTTCCTTATATATCAACAAAAACAAATATTTTGTTTAAAAAACCAACCTCTTGTAACTGTTGGACAAAAAAAAAGTTTTAAATTTACAGTAACTTCTGATTAGTAGAAGAAGCCATTAATATAGGTTAAATATATAAATAATTTTCAATTAAAAATAAAGGTTTGTAATTTTTCACATACATTTAAAAAAACAGGTTCTAAAAATAACCATTTATAAAGAAAAGTAAATGGAATAACATTACATGTTAGCAAAGGCTAAATATGAATGTATATTGGCCATTATTTATGCTCATGTAATAGCTAATTGAAAAATTAGGTTTTGAGTCTTTTTTTTTTCTTAATAAGTCCAACAGTTCTTATTGGATATGTAAAATATATTTAAATTTTAAATTCATCCATTTATAGTTTAAGTTTACATTTTAGAGCGATGTGATTTTATTAGTTACCGATATTTTTTAAATATATTTATATAAATTCAAGGTATGTCTCGATGGCGCCATTTTAGAAGATATATGGCAAACTGAAACATTTATTTGCAAATAAAAATGACTAATTAACCAAACTGTCAATAAAGTTTGAGAATCGCTGGTTTAGTAAATTGTATATTTAACTTGAAATATGAACTATAAATTTAAACTATTTCCTATCATTACAAAATAAAAGTTGGGTTAAAGCTCTACCCAGGCTTAAAAGCATTATATTCGACATTTTCTAATTATCTCAAAATGAGAGAGATTAAAAGAGAGATATCCCTAATATTAAAAAACGGGGGTTTTTCTTAGAACATTTTTTGCAATAATAATTATTCTCAAATATAATTATCAGTTGATTAATATTATATCGATTTACAATATGAGTAAATAAATTATAATAATTTATGTCTTCTTTTAAATATTTCAAAATTTATTAGGTACGTAGCTATTTAAGTTTAAAAGAAGTACACTAACTGCCGACGAATTTCAAATTGTTTGATGATTATGGAACTATCTTTGTCCATAATTTAAAATAAGGAGACATGATTTATATAACGTAATTACATAAAAAGTCGCAGGTATGCGCCTACTGTGTACAAACATACAATTATCACATAGTAAAAACAAGTATTATATACTATTTTATAGATAGAGGTGCTATATTTTTTGATAAAAACCTTTAATTTTAGAAAAACTGGGATATTAAAGGACCACATTTTTGTACAGAAAAATCATTGTGATACAAAATATATTTTTAGATGATATTTATTTAGATATTTTACAAGCTATGTAGTTTTTGTATATAATAAAACTTAGCAGTTATCACAAAGTGCCTTGCTTTTTAGCCAATTTAGTAGGAAAAGCTTGATTATTTTTCTTAAAAAAATTATGTAAATAGATTTTGTTGAAAATCTAACACTGGTTAAGAAAACACTATATATTTGTTAAGTTTTTATGATGAATTTACGATATTTTCATTATATTATGATATTTTAGAGAGTTTCAGTTGACTGACTGACTATTACAAAAGCTGCAATATAAAGTGTAGTCAGTTTAGTCAACTAAGTCGGTGATCGACTATAAACTAAACAAGCTGTCAGGGTTGCCAGCACCATCATTTTTGTTGATTGAACAAGCGAGATATTTTTTTAATGTTTAAAAAAATATTTGTAGATAATAATAGAGGTAACCCTACACAGATTTGAATTACGAACAAACGTATTTCCTTATGTTAAGATAAAGAGAAAGTTGCGAATCAGTGAGCCCCATCACATATTGTTAGTTATTAGTGATTTTGTTAATTATTATGATCGTGCGCATGTATGTTAATTATTTCGCTCGAAATAGGAGATAATATAATATACTATTTATAATAGTTTAATGTTGTATTTCTTGACAAATCTTTATTTAGCTAAAATTCAATTTTTATCTAAATAAAATTAAATCTACAATGAAAAAAAAATAGGTACATAATATACGACGTCAATTATATTAATTGATACATCTCCAAGAAAAAAAATCTTACATTAAATTAAATATCGCCCTGAAACGGGTTCGTCATCGAGCGAAACACACACAAAAGTTTATATTGTATGAATGTTATTTAATATTGTATGAGATTAAAAAATGTTGAAGTACAAAAAGTGAATAACAATGAATTTACGAGAATATGATTCGTCTTTTATTTTATTACCCTAAACTATACCAAACGTAGAATTGTGTAATTATACTTTTGAATACATAAACTACTGTAACTACTACCTAGTCTTAACTAGCAAATTCTAACATGCAGACTATTCAATTTAAAGATATTCAATTATGATTTTTTTTTGAAAATGTTCAAAAAATAACTTTTTTGTTAAAAGTAATTTTATTTTGTAATTTTTAGTGGAAAGTTTTGTTTAGAATTACTTGTCAGCCAACTAAACACATTGCTCCAATAAGTCAGCGATGTTTCGGAGTCAACGATAATATCATCGATGTAAAAAAAAAGAAGTTTTTGTTGATATTTTCATAATCGGTCAACCGATTTCGATAAAATTTCAACAGGACCACCTCTGAAGTATGACCTGCCAAACAAAAACAATCATTAATTCACAATTGGCGGAGAAATGGCGTAACAAACATACAAAAAAAAAAACAACAACGTACAGACGAATTGAGAACCTCCTCCTTTTTGAAGTCGGTTGAAAATTCCTAAAAGTCACATTTACAGCTCGAAATCGTTAGCAAGGGCACAATGTAAGATTAATTTAAATTATGACCACTTTTCATATTCATACATAGGTAATTCATCAGAGAGGCCGTTTAAAGTTTATAAGTTCGTAAGTAACATCATAGTTGTTTATTTTAAAGTCCAAAACTTCATTAAATACAAATGTATTGAATGAAGTTTTGGACGGTATCAAATTACAATAACATTTCTAACAAACGCACTGCTACAAAAACTACTGACCTAGTACAACGCTGCCCCACTTTCTATAAATAAAGACCGTTCTCAAAATAATCAATACGTAGTTTGACCATGCAAAAATCCTTATTAATTCAAAATGTCGCTTGCATAAAAACTATCGTTAATTCTATTCGGCACACTCTTGCGCCCACAATGGCCGAGACCTGCGCGAAACGCATTTTCCCCCAAAAATTGAACTTGGCAACAATTATTTTTATTCATTCAAGCTGGGAACACAATGGAGCGTTTCAAATTTCGAACAAAATTTGCGTTTTTGCATAAAATGGTGCGCGAGCCGGCGCGTGCGCAAGCACATTAAAAAGCACGGTGACCACATCGCGCGACTTAACGTAAGGACATATCTTTTCTTATTTTCTTCGCTCTTCAAATAAATCGAATGAGAATTATGTTAAGTATTTATGAAAAACGTAATAATAATAGTCACTACTATTTTGTCTCTCTGTAGCCTTACTGTAAGAAAATTAAGGTTTACATTGATGTAGGTACCTACAATAATTGATTCAGCAATCGTGGTAGGACTTTGTCAAAACATTTCACTCGAACTCACAATGCAGACTCTATTTGGTATTCTGTAATTAATGAAAACGAATTATTTGACACTAAATGGCATTCAGCATGACTATCCATCCCATATCACACACAGACAGGATTCGATTAACCTCATATCATTATCGACGATTTATTTTGACTTCATCCTCTTAATCTGCTGTTTATATTTAGACATCTGTAAGCGAGCAACCTGGTAAATGGTAAGTGGTCATCACCGCGTTGGCGTTTTTATACCAGCTTTTTCCTAACTGTGTTCAGGGGTCAGCTTTCAGTGTATATTTTACACAAAACAACTGCGGTCAGATCTTTGCTAACAAACTTCTGGACAATTCGCATATCCGAAGGATAAACTGGTTGTTAGTCTGTTTTGGGTTTCTAAATACTCAGTCAATATATTTTTTCGATAGTCTTTCTTAGTTCCAAATTATTCCAAACCCATGGTCACCCTACACCTATTGTAACTAAGCATATATTGTTGCACACGATTGATAAAAGCGATACAGTTTCCCAGATTTTTTTTTACCAAAATTTTAATGAATTCCCCCATTTGTAATAATAATCCCGACATTTGCATGAATTCAGATCATGTTAACTGCAATTTTATTTTATGGGTAAACCGGGAATCGATAAAATGCATTGAAAATAAAATCGTGGGGTTAGTTTATTTGTGATATTGGAAACTGACCGGTTCGACGCTGTTTTGTTCCGTTTTCATTTATTAATGAACTTGAAATCGAGCTTGCGACAAAGGCCTTTATTAAACCACTTGTGATGTATGTATTTCTCTAAGATTGTACATACAGGAAGATACACCTACGGTTAGGTTACCTAGGTAGGTGTTAGGTTTCATATTATAGAAGGCGATCCTATTGCCATTGGCATTGACCCAGAACTAGTGCTTCAAATGTTTTATTTTTGTTTTGACTGCCTCGTTAGTCTAGTGGTCCCAAGCGTTTGTGTTTCAATGAAATTCTCAGTAGCAGTTCGGAGACTGGATGTGTGCCCGATTAATAGCAATAGGCTCGCCCCCTATTACATGGGACCTAAACATAGCCGGCGCAGCGTCGGTGTACATTAGTAAACCTCTGCCTTACCCTTCGGGGTATACAGGCGTGATGGTATGTTGATTCTTCATTCTTTGATTATCGAAACCCTAAGCTGCGACTAAGATTTTCATAAAAAAACGAACCCAATACGTCACTTAGAAGTCGCACTTATGACCACTAGATCATTGGTCAGTTACTTCTTCATCAACCCATTTACCATAAAGGTGCTACTTAAAATCTTTGCATCAACAACCATTACCAAACTTTTTATATCTTGATCTTAATTCACTGCTGTCTTTGACGTTTCACGTCAAGGATTTTCAGCACATTTATCGAACATGTATTAAATTGCCCAAGCGCGGCACTTCGTGGCCAGGTTCCAAAACAATATGATGATGCATTCTACACCGATACCAGTTCCGGCGCCGTTCCCCGAAGTGGTGAAGGCACCGCCGGGAGGGGAAGTGGCACTGAAAACCGATCTATTGACCCGTCAGGTAATTTCAGACATATATCTTACAGGTTGATGTACGCACGGCTACACATCAAGCTTTACAAACCAAAGGCTGGCCTCACATTGTGCGGAAAGCGTTTACAAGCGTTTACATTGCGAGGTCAATCGATACTGGATGTGTATAGCTTGGAGGCAATCCTGGACGAAGTTTGGGAAGGCCTTTGCTCAGCAGTGGGATACAAAAGGTGCTGTATAAAAATTTTAAGTCTATGAAAGCAATAGAATCTAGTACAATTAAGTATTTTTAGAATTAAACACAAATTCAGAAGTCAAAAGGCAGTCAAAGACTATTTATGTATACTATTGATCTAGTTGCGCTATAAAGCATTTAATTAGTCTGACCCCAAAGGTGGGAAAAATAGGTTAGGATGTGGACTTAATATTATAAAGCTGAAGAGTTTGTTTGTTTGCTTGAACGCGCTAATCTCAGGAACTACGGGGTCCGATTTGAAAAACTCTTTCAGTGTTAGATAGCCCATCTATCGAGGAAGGCTATAGGCTATCATCACGCTAACACCAGTAGGAGCGGAGCATCAATGAAAAATGTTGCAAAAGCGGGAAAAATATCCACGCGGGCGTAGCCGTGGGCGGAAAGCTTGTATATATATAAAAATGAATCCCTATTTCCCTTGATCACGCCATAACTTGACAACGACATTTACCGATTTAATTTACCTTTTCTTAATTTTCTAATACTTTGTAGAAGGTTCTTACGGCAAGTAAATTTAAGAAAATTGGAAAACGCGCGTTTTTTTTTAATTATTATTATTTATTCCAGTTAGAATTGATTTATCATAGCTAAGACAGGACAACGTGACTCGGGTCAACTAGTAATTGATAAAAATAATAGGTGTTAATTAAATATTGCTATATTTGCAATAATCAGTATCGACTAATGACGTCAATGCAACAAAGAACGACGGTTGTTCTTCCCACAACCCATTTAATTTAAATATAGACACTTACATACATCATTCCGATAATTTATATATAAATATGGTCCAAAATACATTAATTAATATACATAGTATATGGGTAGGGCATACCATAAAATTACCCATCAAGGTAAATGGCTACCACACATAGGTATGTAGGTATACACTTATTTGGAACATTTTCAAGTTATTCAAATGGTATGGTTGGTTGGATGACTCAAAAAAGATAATAAGTATCTACTTACTTAGCTAGTAACTTTATACCCAAAGGGTTAGGCAACTAAGTAGATTTTAAGGTATTATAATTATAATAATGTCAGCCTATTGCCACTAATTGGACTTCAATCCGAATTCCGAGCGGTTACAGAAAATTTTATTGACAGACCCTATAGCAATGGTCGACCATGGAATCGAAGCCGGGCCCTCGCGCTCAGCGGCCGAGCTTATTACAACTAGACCAACGAGTTCTCTAGTCTTTATTTATTTCTTTCTTTCTTTCTTAAATACGTGATCCGTGGGGGAATCAAATCCGCGACTCTTGACGCAAGAAGGCGATCGCTCAGCCACTTCGCCAAGGCCTAGATGCATTCAGTTTAATTCAATTAAACCTATTTCTTCTATATCTAATTTTATTCTAAACATATATGTATGTATATTCTAAGTTTAAGTTATTTTGCTGCGCCCTAACAGGGTCATGTACCTATTCAAACTTTATATACACTGTGCAATAAATAAATACTTAAATGATTAAAATCGCATACTTGACAAAAGCAAAAACTGACGGGCACTGGCTAAGTTGTCACTACGCTTATCAACAGATCTACAAGGTTAAGTTCAACCTGCAGTGGTCAGTCTGTCGATGGGTGACCATTCTTAACACATCCAGACACTTTTAATTATTTTTTTAAACTTACTAGCAATGTGGGTCGCACATTACTAGTAATCTTGTTGACCCCTCGTACTAAGCTAAATGCTTGTATTACGAGTGGTTTCACGTCGATAGTGCAATGGGTGAGTTTCGAACCGGCAACCACATGATCGCAAGTCCGAAGCCCAAGCCATTAGGCTACCGCCGCTTCTTTTCTGCTTTTCGAGTCAGACTAAATTCCTCATTATTCTAGACATCACAAGAACTGCCCCTACTTCACGATCTGACTCTGGTGGATCGGCTGATGATAACCAAGCGACTCCAGATCAAGAACGTGCTGTTCCTTCGAGGGAAGAAGAACAGATTCTTCATCAGAGCTTCCGATCAGACCTTAATTTATACGATAGAAGAGGAAAATAGGTGAGTATAATACTAAAAAAATTTTTTTCGATGGCACTACGCATTTTTGAAAGGTAGGATACTCTTTTTCTCGACTACTGAAAAGGAAGGTTAATGTGTTTATGAAAGGTGATATACACCTCTATTCAAGGGTAGATGTTAGATGCCTGCATGATATGCAAGTTTCACGGTTAATGTTACTTGCGCGATGTAGGATTCGCTTCGTGATTGGTTACTTAGCTTGTTACCTAGCTTAGCGATTTGGTTACTCAAATTTCAGTAGCTTGAATTTCCTTAGTGGCGTCATAGATGTCGCTACAAGTTTAACGGTCAATGTAGATATATGTCTCGACCTTAGCACAAAAAAAAATTTGACAACTAAGAATATAACTTTTTAGTCGCCAATAACACCCTCGCTGTCTGCTCTAAACGCTCTCCTGTGCGCCAATCCTGACTGTGACTTGAGAAGAAGAAGGAAGTATAATTGTGTTTGTATTTATTTTAGTAAAATGTAGTAGGTTTAAGTTTTTCTGTGTCTTCAATTATTGTAATTGGTCTGTACCGCTTTAATTTAAATACATAAATAAATAAATTAATTAGTTAACCCCTCAAGTGACCATTTCAAATTGAATGTTTTTATTTCAACTTTGTACCTACAGCTTCTACTTGTATGACTACTTTTTCAATGTTTTTACAAGAGTTTATGAAACATTATTGACTTTTCTGCATGGTTCCAAAAAGTTGATCCTATGGAGAAGAATCCGGCAGAGAAACTCCATGGACACAGTAACCTAAGACAGCTTGAATCATTATTCTATGTTGGGTTCACTATATATTTTTTTTAACTATATTATTTTGGGTTGCAAGCGTAATGGTATGTTTCCAGATGGTGGGTAGGTTATTTATGCTATGGGTTACGGCCACTCCAGCTTCGCGTCACCAACAACCAAGGCTTGGAGATCATGAGGATACATCGCCCGTACTCGTGCACCGCCCGCGTCCTCCCGTGTCAGCTGCAGCACCTGGAAGTCTACTCACCCCCTGGACAGTTAATCGGCAGCGTGGAACAGCAGTGGACGGCGGTCAAACCTATGTACCTCGTCAAAAATTATATTGGTGAACACTTGTTTTGGATTCGAGGTGAGTACCTTAAAATTCCACGTGACATTGTTTTGTTTTATTCACTGATGCATGTAGAACAGTTGCAAAATAATTGATTTTGCATTGTGTCTACAATATGACGCTTGACAAGTTAAAGCTTACTAGTAATGTGGGTCTTACAGTGGTCTGTATTCTTGTTAACCCCTCGTACTAAGCTAAAAAGCTTGTATAACGAATGGATCCACGACGGTAGTGCAATGGGTGGGTTTCGAATAAGCAACCACATGATCACAAGTCTGACGCCCTAGCCATGGCTCATCATCAACCCATTACATTGTCCCACTTGCTGGGCACGGGTCTCGTCTCAGTACGAGAGGGATTAGGCTATAGTCCGCCACGCTAGTCTACTGCGGGTTGGCAGACTTCACACGCCGTCAAGAAAACCTCTCAGGCATGCAGGTTTCCTCACAATGTTTTCCTTCACCATTTAAGCGCGTGATAATTAATTATTAATACGCACATGACTTCGAAAAGTCAGAGGTACGTCTTGGATTCGAACTCGAGACCTTTGACTTGGCAGTCCAATGGTCATATCACTAGGCTATCACTGCCATGGCTACCGCCGCTTAATTTCAGTTTATTCCTCACTCTACCTTCTGTGTTCTTGGCTCAAGGTCCTTGGTTCACGGTGAGCTGCTTCCGCGACGTGCAGTTCCAGATTGTGCGGCCAGATGGCACCTCTGTCGGAGCTACTTGCAAGCGGTGGCAGGGACTCACGCATGCACTGTTCTTTGCACCTGTCTGTGATAAGTTAGTTACAAACATTATTGCAGACTTATTAACACTGCCCTGTACTCTAAATACATACAAATCTACATATAACTTTTCTAAAGGCATAAAACTAGATGGCGCCAACATTTCCTATCTGACGACCTCTGAGAAGAAATGTCGAAACAAGTCTATATTTATTATGTAAACTATCATAAATATGCGAGTTTTACAATGTAGGGCAACAAAAAAAGGAATAACATTTATTACAACGAACACATCGAAAATAAAAAACGACTCATTAAATTGATTTCAATCTCATTAGTCTAGTGGTACCAAGCGCGACTGCTACGCCGCTGTCCTAGGTTGATTTCCAGGTCGAGCAAAGTGTTATTGAGTGAGTATCTCGTAGTTTTGATTTGTGCCCGGTTAATGGCAATAGGCTCGCCCCTTATTACATGGAAACTAAACATACCGGCGAACTGTGGCTGTACATTAGTACTCCTCTGACTAACCCTTCGAGGAATACAGGCGTGATGGTATTTTCTTAGAAAGAGGTTACAAGCAATGTGGGTTGCACATTACTAGTACTCTTGTTTACCCCTCGTGCTAAGCTAAATGCTTGTGTTACGAGCGGGTTCACGTCGGTAGTGCAACGGGTGGATTTCGTACCGGCAAGTCCGACGCCCTAGCCATTAGGCTACCGCCGCGTTGAATTAATGTTATGGTTTATTATGTTGAGGGTCGTGCTTCCAGATTCGGCGTAGCTTTCGACCGAGGCCTGTCGGTGGAGGAGAAGGGCCTGCTGCTGGCGGCCACGTTGCTCATGGACTACATGTACTACGACGTCTGATGTAATACAATGTGCACTAAACTCGACTTTTATTTATTGTACATGTCGCAGTAAGATAGATGAAGCCGTAATATAGTTATATCCCTAGGGATATAATTATATATCGTAACATAGTTATACGAAAGCGATTCTTTACTATCTCACTAGGAATATAGTTATAAAACCGTCGAAGTTTAGTGATATACTTATATTACTAGATTAAGTTTAGTGAAATAGCTTTCGGAGAGTGCGGCGCAGGCGTCGCGCCGCCTCCCGCTCAGCGGGGGAGGGGTTCGTTGTGTTTAAATGTTTTTAAGATCCTAACCCTAAGCACCAAATATTCTTTTTGCTTCCCAAAATAGATAAATGGTCACCAAATTTGAACACAGACTACTTTAATGTAAGACTGAAATTACTTTTTTGTCCAGCTGATGATTTTAATATGGGTTTAGGTTAGGTTAGAACTGCGACCACAACGCACGAGCCGAGCGAGCGAAGCGAGCGTGCCGCGGCAGCGGCCGGCGACGTGCCAGGACCGAATTCGGCCTATTAACTAACATTTTACTGAAGTATTTACCTATACTATTTGGCTATATTATCATATTTTAATTAATTTCGTGAATTTTAAAGGCGTCCATATATTTTTATGGCAGTCAATAATAAGAAAAATTGGATTTATTTGATATCATTTTAAAAAACGTAATTTGGTGACCATTTATCCATTTTGGTGAACGTTTCGAATTTTATTGGTAGTTAAATAGGTACATTTTTGGGGGGCGTTTAAACACAAGCCTTTTACAATGCGAGATCCAAAAAACGAGAGTGGACGCGGCAGAGAATAAGTAATAAATTACATAAAAGAGTATGAAGCGGCGCCTCGGCTTATCGTAAAGAGAAATCCTAACCATCATTTTTATGCAAACCATTATGACGTAATGCAGGTAGGAGCGGAAATGTATTTAGCTTTGAAACGAAAATCGACTACTGATCCTGTTATACAAATTTTTCCCTCCGAAGAATATTACAATGCTTTGTCAGAAATTCATAAAAACACAGGACATGGTGGTCGTGACAAAATGTTACAATGACAATATGACTTCTTTGAGACAAACCCTAATATATTTATAACACTGAACTTAATCTAGTAATATAAGTATATCACTAAACTTCGACGGTTTTATAACTATATTCCTAGTGAGATAGTAAAGAATCGCTTTCGTATAACTATGTTACGGTATATAATTATATCCCTAGGGATATAACTATATTACGGTTTTATCTATCTTACTGCGACATACACACGGCTACACATCAAGCTATACAAAACCGGCCAAGTGCGAGTCGGACTCGCGCACGGAGGGTTCCGTACCATTACGATTTATGACGTATTAAAAAAAAACTATTTACTAGATCTCATCGAAACCAATTTTCGGTGGAAGTTTACATGGTAATCTACATCATATTTTTTTTTTTGTTTTATCGTTCTCTTATTTTAGAAGTTACAGGGGGGGGACACATTTTACCACTTCGGAAGTGTTTCTTGCGCAAACTATTCAGTTTAGAGAAAAATTATATTAGAAACTTCAATATCATTTTTGAAGACCAATCCATAGATACACCACACGTATGGGTTTGATGAAAAAAAAATGCGTTTCAGTTCCAAGTATGGGGAACCCCCAAAATTTATTGTTTTTTTTCTATTTGTGTTAAAATCTTAATGCGGTTCATAGAATACATCTACTTACCAAGTTTCAACAGCATAGTTCTTATATTTTCGAAAAAAAAGGCTGTGACACGATCGGACAGACAGACAGACATGACGAATCTATAAGGATTCCGTTTTTGCCATTTGGCTACGGAACCCTAAAAAACCAGGTTAGACTGACCTCCCATTGTAAACGTTTTCGGCACAATTCAAGTCCAGCCTATACTGGTTTTGTATGCCCGTGCGAACCTGCCACCACAACACCCCCTCAAAACCATCTTAAATACCTACTTAATTATTATTTTTTTTAATCCCAGACAATTGAGGACCTTGCAGCAAAAGAGGGGCAGATCCAAATTTTAACCGTTACCTTTTTTTTCACCTACAATTTAAACAAAAAAAATTGCTATGGTTTGGTGCATTTAGGAGGCAAATCTGACGAAAAACAAGCGCGCTGTAACAAAATTTGGATCTGCTACCTTATTCTGTTTGGTGCAAGAAGGAAGCAGATCCAAATTTTGTTACAGCGCGCTCATTCGTTTTTGTATTTCTTTTGATTGTTTAATTCTTTGTGGACAGATTACTAATTCTTGAAATAAAAAAATAACCGTGTTTACTTGTTTTATTATCCTTAATACAAAATAGGGTAGTATTTTTCTTCAATCTTGGTGCAAAACGGAGGCAGATCCAAACTTAAAAAAATCGTAGTAATTCTATTACTTCTTCAAATTGCTTAAAATCATGAATAAAATGTGTATATATGTTCATATTATATAATGCCATATAACGATAAGACATAAGTACATCACTCAATTTTTAAAAACCTTTTTTTTAAATACCCAACAGTTTTGAAATTTGGACTTGCCTCCCTTTAGCTGCAAGGTCCTCAATTGCGTTATATTTCGACCGATTTTCGTCAAACATAGCTAAGAACACACCCGACTAATAAACCTTTAAAAAAAAAATCAAAATCGGTTCATCTATTCGGGGGTGACGACTACACAGAGACACACACACAAGGACACAGAAACACGTCACACTTATAACACTGTCGTTTTTGCGTCGAGGGCTAATTAAAAATACTCACTGACTGATTTTAAAAGACTTAAAACTAGAGGTCGCAATATCGCGATACCTTCGCCAGTCGTGATCCAATTTCCACTAGATTATTTTCAGATCTGATACAATATTCAATGCAGGTTTTTTATATTTTTTACTAAAGATTAGCAAAGATACATTTACATTTTAGCGAAAGAAACTCTGTAGAAATTATCCAAAAGATTTAAATAGGCTTAACTGGCCAATCAATACTATCCTGCTACATCAAAAATATTATATCCGTTATTACAATAAGAATCACAATTTTATACAAAACCATTAAGTTAACAAATCCAATAATAATTTAACATTAAATCTTTGGACAACATCCATAAATTCCATAAATAATAAAAATCCGAAGCGATAAAATGCAAAACTGCAAAAAATACCTCCAAGCGAATGTAAACCTTATAGTAATTGCACATCGCTCATTATATCTTAAAAAATATATCCTCGGACATTAATATTGAAATGAGGGGACATCGTTCCGTTATAGTTTAAATGCATTTCTCCATTTTGCACACGAAAACGACGAAATCCCCCTAAAAATGTCGTTCATCCCCTATTTGCATTGTTAACTTTTTTTCTCGGCAGATGTCCGAACGTAATGGCGCGAAATTTTGACAGCGCGCATAATTTTTGCCGCGAAGTAAAACTTACAAAAAAAACTAAATTACTGGGAATTTACCCAACCCTTTTTTCCAAAGGATTGAATTCAATTATGAAAAAAATGTAATAAAAGGGTGGTTTTACCAGAAACGGGGAAAAATATATGTAGGTCACTGGTGTACTTTAGTGAATTAAAGTTTTTTACGCGGATATAAAAGCGTGGCTCGCGCATGTCGCTTTTTTCCAAAAAAAAGCAAGGGTTTAAAAATCACAATGGCTTTTTATAAAATGATTTAGACAACTTTTTCGCGGCAGATTTGCGAAATTACATTTTTTTGTCAAAAACGTGTATTTTTTACTGTTTTGTAAATAATAAGGTCGTAGGGCCGCGTGTCGAGCGAAGTCGCGTGATTGATCGCTTATTGTTATTTTTTTATAACAAAAATAAGAGGATGTAATGTTGAAATTGATTTTGAACACGCGACGTTTTTATACGTTACTAGCTTTCCGCCCGCAGCTTCGCCCGCGCGGACAACACGATTTTGACTGTTTAGTTTTTTCCAATTCTGGCGGGAAATTGCAAATTATCCTTACATATCTTTCCGTCCGCTTTTTTGCTCGGGTAGACCACAAAATTTGCCCAACTATATACTACTACTACTTATTTACCGAAATATAAACTCAGCTTATATCCTTTCCCAAGGTCTAGTCTATTTTTGTACCAAATTTCGTCAAAATCCAAACGGACTTTCATCCCCTATTTCATTCCCACACAGTTTGAAATTTCAAAAACCCCATATCAAATATCTATTTATTTCTTATCAAGTGTCTAAACACAAAGTTTCAGCGTTTATCTTCAACAATGTCCAACTCCCATACAAATTTTCATCCCCTATTTGAACCCCTTTTTTACAACAAAACGTAGCTTATATCCTTTCCCAAGGTCTAGTCTATTTTTGTTCCAAATTTCATCGAAATCGTTTCCGGGGTTAAGCTTGAAAGCGTAACTTTGTCGGACTTCTAAACGAACTTTCATCCCCACAGGTCGAAATTTCAAAAACGCTAGAACAAATATTTATTGATTTCTTATCAAGTGCCTTAATATAAAGTTTCATGGTTTTATCTTGTAAAATGACGAACTCCCATACTAACTTTCACCCCCTATTTCAACCCCTTCAAAACTATTTTTTGCAATAAAAGGTAGTCTGTCCTTTCTCAAGCTTTAGTCTATCCCAGTTCCAAATTTCATCAAAATCTGTAGAGTGGTTTAGGCGTGAAAGCGTAACAGACAGACAGACAGAGTTACTTTCGCATTTATAATATTAGTAGGGAAGTAGGGATTAAGACCAAATAATTTGCTCGACTATATTATTTTATTGAAATATAAAAATAACATGTAAATAATGTCCTATTAACTCATTCATGTCCTTTTATCTAGAGCGATGGTCTATCATTCTGGAGGCCTCGTAGGGTCGATTAAAATTGCACTTCTTTGTATACGACATTGATGGTTTTACTGTCTGGTATCAAAACGACCAGACTGCTATTAATACTGATTCAGTAACAGGCAAGGTAAAATTTCCCATGTGAGAAGCATTCTTCCCAAAGACATTTAATACATTACTACTACTATTAAATCTCTTTGATTCTTCCCTTAAATCTATGCCTGCCACCCATAATGACTCACCCTGAAATTTATTTACAGTCATTACAAAGCAGATATTAAGGGGGAAATGTGATCCAGCACATCCAGTAATCACACTGACCTTTTTAATATTTATGTGAAATGCTGATACTCTCAGTCTAGTCCAGTTACATAGCTTAAAGGATACACGCAGCAGATAAGGAACTCCACAGGATAGCAAACTGCTTCGTCCGCTTGAAGCACTGAATCCAATTTCTGAGCCTTCCAACAGTTTAAGAAGTATGTTATTAATAGCTGCTGGACTGTTGTTTTTCGGAGTCAATATTGCACGTTTGCACAGCCATTCTATAGACTTCGTTTGTATATTAGAAAAATCAGAATACGCTCTCAAGATCTGTCATAGTCACCTGTCACTACTGTATTCAGGAGAGATGGTATACACATTTTACAATCTCCATTTCCTATTTTAAGTAATAGGTCAGAATAATCTCCAGCAGACGCCTCTCTCTCGTATTTCTTTTTAAAGATAATCATTATGTTGGGCCATAGGTATGCTGATGCTCTGACTTCGTCTGCTCGGATTCCTCTAGGTACAACAGAATCTGACGGAATTCCCCTGCCAGCAACACAGTAACTCCACGCATCACTCTATTACTGCCTCTAAGAAGGGTTCTATGGTGTGCCTATCAATTCCACCTTTGTGTGCCATAGAAAGCATTTTATATGTTTATCGACCAAAGAGATTTAATAGTAGTGTATTAAATGTCTTTGTTATCGACCAACGTTTCTTGAATATGAAGTCGTTTTAAAATCAAATTGAGTTTTCAAACATGACATGACATGTGTCAAAATAAAAAGTAAATTAAATCAAACGCACTAAGGAGTATTGATATCAAAATCGAAGCAAATCATCCCAAAAATAACTTTCCCCCCTTTTTTATGTCCGTTAGGGGATGAATTTCAATAAAATACGAAACACGTCTTCCATCAATTCTGTTAAAGAACGTTTATGCAAAATTTGAAGCAAATTGGACCAAGGAATCACGTTGTCCCACACAAACTTTGCCCCCCTTTTTCACCCCCTTAGGGGTATAATTTCGGAAAATCCTTTCTTATCGGATGCCTACGTTATACAAAGAATACACCCTCCAAGTTTCAGGTCTCTACGATCAGCGGTTTAGGCTGTGCGTTGTTCCGTCAGTCAGTCAGTCAGTCATTCAGGACAAAGGATTTTATATGTATAGATGTAATTATTTTTCTTAAGTTAAATTTAAACGAATGCTTCGGTAGTCTAGTTGTCTCAAACGTAACTGCTACGCTAAAGGTCTTGGGTTCGATTCCCTGGTCGAGCAAAGTATTATTGAAATTTTCTATGAAATTCTCTGTAGCAGCTCGGAGTCTGGAGTTGTTGCCGGGTAATGGCAATAGACTCGCCCCCAATAGGGGGCCCCCAATAGGGGGCAAGTCAGTATTTTTAGGTCCAATGTAATAACATTGGACCTAAAAATACTGGCGAAGCGTGGGTGTACATTATTCCAGCCCTTCGAGGAATACAAGCGTGGTATGTGAAATTTAAACTATGATTAAGTACATTTAATAAGAATAAAATTAACTTTAAACGTTGATCCGAAGTAGTTACAGGTATTATCAAAAAAACATTGACGAAGTTATAACCGCAATGCTTTGCGTCATAATAATTAATCTATTGGGGACACAGCCCAACTCGCGCGCATATTACAACATTAATGTATTTGCTTTATTTCTAAAATGTAATATAATAGAATGCCTGATATAAAACTACTCTAAGAGAGACGTATTATAACTTTTTTTTAAATAAAGCTTACTAGCAATGTAGGTTAACCTCTCGTGCTAAGCTAAATGTTTGTATTACGAGTGGGTTCACGTCAGTAGTGCAATGGGTGGGTTTCGAACCGAACTACTGATCAAGAGATTTGCAAGGTTAAGATGCGCTTGACGCGGTCAGTCAGTGGATGGCTATTCTTTCAACATCGAGATCCCTCTACGCCCCGGAGAGCACGTTAAACTGTCGATCCCAGTTGCCATTGGAAAACGAATCGAATAGTCTGACAACCTCACATAATCGGGCTAGGAATAGGATGACGGAAGTCTAGCTAGCCTGCGTCTTATGTAGAATACTGATATTCAGCCGCATTTTTTTTTATAGGGAGGCAAACGAGCAAGCGAGTCACCTGATGGTAAGTGATCATCGCCGCCCATGGACACCTACAACACCAGGGGGGTTGCAAATGCGTTGCCGGCCTTTTAGATACGAATAGGCTTGCTTCTTGAAGGTTGCCATGTCGTACCGGATCGGAAATGCCTCATTCATGCATTTTGATAGTCGAAGTCAACATCAATATAGAGAAAAGGATCGCTTGTATCGGACTGCTAGAGTCTCGAAAAAGCAATATCCTTTCATGGTGGACATCCCAAAAACCGGGAGAAAACGCTTTAAGTAGTACATCTTACAATGCGAAGGTACCGCTGAAATGTGAAATGAGTTTCCCTAGTGGGTCTTCTCCGATGGATTTAATCTGGGCGTCTTTAAATCACGAGTGAATCGCTTTCTTGTAGGCATGCGCGCTCCATCGTATATCACATTGTCGCTTAACATCAGGCGAACTGTTGGTCAAACGTTTTAGGTGGCGTTTTGCCTACCATGACAGCATGGATGGGTCCGCACGACCGGGGAATTACTACCCTCCTACAGAATATCGACGTAACCGTAGGCCTACTGTTGCCTTTCGTACGGTAAGTGTGGAGCGCCGGCCCAATTCCTCCCTCAGTCCCCTTCCTTCTATTTTTTTTCATTATACAAACACTTCACCTCACCACTATTAACTCGAAAACTAAGTATTTATTTTATTACAAGTTTCTGGTAACTACGCTTATTTACGCCGCATTTCCACCATGTCAGAATAGCGGTTATTTTTAAAAATAAACTGTTGAGTAGTTTAACTTGTTATAATTCTATCTTAAACATTGAAATAAAACCTTTTTACGGATCATTATTACTGAAAATGAGTAACTTCTGTGCTTTCTGCAATAAGCCAGAGCTACATGTTGAATTGAGTCGGAGTTGGAATCAATGGTCTCAACGTTAGCACTACTGACAAATAACGAAAATATCATAATATGTTCCATCAAAAATCTTTTAGTTTACAGGTTCTAACATATTTCCCAAACTTATGGTGACACTTTAAACGGTTATAACTCTTAAATAAATAGGTTTTTTTTAATTTAAGCAAAAAAAGGAGATATCTGCTTAAGCAGGTATTCCATTTCCATGACCCCGTTTTCCTAGTCTCCATCCAAGCTTCGACGTTCGTTGAAATCCTAGGTTCGGACTCTTCCTTTGTCTTACTATACTTTTATCGTCAATCTCGTGTCTTTCATCTCCTGCAACGTTTCTTTGTCACGCTATTCTTCGCTCTATCTCTCAAAGTCGTATTAACCACATCTCAAAGCTATAATGCCTTATTTTTTTGTTTGGTTAAGTACAGCCTTACTTAACATCTCTTCTCATCAGTTGGGCAGCTTGTTCGTCTGTTAAAGTTAATAGGTTCGGTAACACCAAAGGTGTTGCAGGGCGGCGATGAATGCCTACCAAAGGAGGCTCGCGTGCTCATATGCCGACTTAAACGATGTAAAAATAGGCGAAACATTGATTCAATTTTTGACTTGAAATTATGTGTAGGTAAGCTCTTTCTTTTCGAGAGAAGATCGTTCCTAGCGTTCTTAGTGATGATGATTATAATACGCTGAATTGTTGAAATTTGTTATACTTTTTCATTGTATAAAACAATTACTCAACAAGGACACAGTCATGTTTACAAGAGTTATAAACTTATAAACAATGGAAACTCATCGCTTAATTACCTAATTGCGTGAACAATTAATAATAAAGTGTATTATTGAATCAAAAATAATGTTGCCGTTACGCAAAACTATGATAAAATTACAAGAAACAATTATGCTTTTGATATTTTGTTTCAATTACTAGAATCAACCTGTTTCGCGGTTGTGAATTAGTAATTTGGTTTATTTTGAAATAATTTACCTTATTATACTTATTCAACCTTAAATATTATCCATAATATATTTACCTTGAATTTCTTTATTAGAATCCGCCTGCTGCGGTCAGTCGGTGGATGGGTGACTTTTCTTATCACATCGCGAAGCCATCGGTCCCAGTTGTCATACGAAAACTATGACAATCGTGAACAAAGGGGAAGCTTATTTTCCCCATAAATATAATCGATATGCCTGGCATGATTAATAAATGGCCATGCTGATTGTCAACCGCCAAGTCGTTGGTGTCGATTCCCAGATTTCGAAGGAAAACATCGTAAGAATTCGATGCCCGAGAGATTTTCTCGTCAGCTTCAAGTGCAGTGCTGTGTGCCGCCAAACCGCATTAGCCCAGCGTGGTGGACCGCTCTCATTGTGAGAGGAAACCCTTGACGAGCGGCAGGACAATATAAGGGTTAGGGTATGATAATGCCGTTCCCAATCCTATAATTAAGTTCAACATTATATTGGCTTCAACAGCAAGGAGAAAGAATATGAAAAGATCTGTTTGAGAGATTTCGATTGTCGCAGGGTACAAAATTTTTAGGTCCATAAAAAATAATAAATAGGTCAAGTAGCCTATTTTGCCGCTTGTACTTAACAGAATGTTATTCATCCTGAGTTCTAAAAGTCGTAGCTATTTCTTCATGCCAGCAATGGGTCAATATGAAGTTTTTCTGAGATGACATTGACATTTCTTTCTTTCCAACTTTGGAAATAACTGGCCTCAAAAGTTACTTCAGGTATTGTGTTTCTCTGTTTAAAATCCTATCCATGCTTCACATGACGGCATATAAAAAAAATCATTTACACGATGGCAAATAAAAATAAATAACTTTTTCAAACTTCAAAGAAATTTGTCAGACTTCAAAGAACTGTAACTTGCGAAGTTTGTTTTCATTATGTACTAGGTATTAATTACTCATTTACTCTTACAATGAATGAAATGAATCGATTGATTCATCTTAAATATATTATAGTGCTTTTGGTTTTCTAAGAATTCATTGTAATTTTCCTAATAAATAAATATCCTCGTCATTGCATGATTTTTTAAACTATCATTCCCAATTCGATTCGATTTTATTTTCATATTTTTTTTAGTAAAAAGCTCATATCCGAGTTCAAATGACAACGAAGCGTGTCGGCCCACGACCGACGGGTTAAATCCCGTGTAATGTTGACACTAAGCTTAACCCCTCGCCTGCTCCGTGTTTTGCCATGTTTTTTTAACATTTAACCCATTTTTCAACAATTTCACTGCATTTCCCCCTTGATAAGTTTGACAGATGCAACACCCAGCAACCCTCGCGTCGCGATTTTTAATGGATGTCGATTTTTTACAAAAAAACGCGCATTTTTGTCAAGTTTTTTTTTATTAATCTAAAGCTGACAGTTGACGCGAATATAATCTTTAATTAAGACTATTTTTGGCGGAGTTTTTTTTTAGTTAGGGTTGTAATTGTATGATTTATTTATAGAATATCTCACTGAATAGGTTTAGAAGTTTTTTTTTATATTTTGACTTCGATTTGCGTTTCATTAGTAAATGTGTGAAATACAATTTCCAATCAAATAAACATATAGGTACCTACTATTCTATTAATTACGTTGGGGTAATGTTTTATACAAACAGTATTGATATTATCACGATAAACGTAATAAAAGATACGACCGTGATGCGAATTTTCGTAACTACTATCTAGTTATGTACCTCAATATATATACAATTTTATCACTATAAATGATAAATGATATTTATTTCTGTAAATAGAAGATCTATTTACAGAAATAAGGACACTTTTACAAGTCGATTTTTTAATAATTTTTTTTAAACTAGATGGCGCCGACATTTCCTATCTGACGACCTCTGAGAAGAAATGTCGAAACAAACTCAGAGAATCATGGTCTCTTTTAAAGTCCAGACAATAGTTATATCATAGATATGCTATTTCCCTTGGTCACGCCATAACTTAAAAACGACTTCAACTTTTTCATTAATCATTTTATTTTAACTTTTCGAATATTTTCTTAAAGGTTCTTACATAAATGAAAATTACGTAACTACATAACATAACATAATGTATTCCCCGAAGAGTTAGGCAGAGGTGTACTAATGTACACCCACATTTCGCCGGTATGTTTAGGTCCCATGTAATAGGGGGCGAGCCTATTGCCATTAACCGGGCACAAATCCAGACTCCGAGCTGCTACTGGGAATTTCATAGAAAACCCCAATAACACTTTTCTCGACCTGGAGATCGAACCCAGGACCTCAGGCGTAGCAGTCGTGCTTAGGACCACTAGACTAATGAGCAGTCTATCTAATTGCGTAACTAGATGCTTATATTACAGGATAACGTCTTTCGGATCAGCTAGTGACTCATAAATATGCGCACGAGTGACGAGTGCAGTCGCCAGCACTTAAGGTCACCACAAAATGACAAATTTTGCTCAGTTGATTTTTGAACTTCATCATCATCATCATCATCAACCCATTACATTGTCCCTCTCAGTACGAGAGGGATTAGGCTATAGTCCGCCACGCTAGCCTACTGCGGGTTGGCAGACTTCACACGCCGCACGGTGGGCTGAAAATCGGCTTTCATAGACATAGCGATTTCAATTTGCAAGTGCCGGATTTTTTGCCGGATATCGCTTCTATTAGTTATTACTATATTCAAAAATGACACCAGAGTTAATTCTGCACAAAAACGAAGGAATTATAATTTTTTTAAGAAAAATTTGTATGGAGCTGGTATTAAAAAGTTAATTATCTCGTAAACAGCAAGGAAAACCGTAATATCCTTACAGGTGGTTATAGTACTAATTATTTATGATTTTTTGACATATGTCATATAACGGTTATCGCTGCTAATTTTTTTTTTGAAATCGTCAAAATATTTTTATTTATTTTTCCATATGAAACGGTTCCTTTTAGTATTTAAGTTGAGGAACACAGACTTTTAATAACACGTAACATAAAATAGCATCATCCTTATATTCCCGAAGGATTAGTCAGAGGTTTAGCGTACATCCACACTTACACAACTATGTTTGAGCTAGATACCTATGTATCAATACAAAATGAGTTTTAAAATTTGTAAAAACATATTTTTATTTGGTATTTTGGTACCAAGTAAGTGGTATTGTTTGTAACTGTCTGAAGTCTGAAAAGGTGATTAAATGATTGTTAATGATTTCTGATAAGTAAGCTAATTTGTTGATTAGTTGTGAGTTAAGAGTTCTAAGTTTTTTTTTGACGATTATAATTTTTTATTAGCTCATCTTTCAAAACTCTAATGAGGGTAGTTAACTAATTATCGACGTTTTGCAATAAAAGGGCTAAAATTTTAATTAATAATTTAGATTGATCACATCTGTGCAACTGCTAACACAATTTTTTTGCTCTGTGACTATAAAATCTTAAAATGGAAAGTTTAATCACCAGGTTAGACTTGTTTGTCTTCTAAAAAGTGAGAGTACTTCATTTAATCATGAAGTATTGCCTTTCTGCTTTACAGAGGTGGATGAAATCTAACCGATTCCTTGATAACTTCAGAAGACTGTACGGAAATTGGCTGCAAGCAAATATTAATTGGCCAAGTTGTGTGCAAACTTTAGTTAATCTAAAAAGAACTGTTGATGAGATACCAAGAGCACAATCAGACTTTCAATTAAAGCCATCATCATCCGTTGAAACAATGACAAAAAGGTCTCGAAAACCATTCGAAGATTTGGGAAGTAAACAGAAAAAGAGAAGATCTGATGATCATACAGGCGAAGACTCCAGTGAATTGGTATATGCAGCTACAGCGCGTTTAAAAGAAGGGCATGAGGATATGGCATCTGTGATCGAATACATGTTGAAAAAGCCTGAAGTAGTTATTAAAATTAAAGAAACGCTTAAGACATCAGTTAAAACAGTCATATTTACAGCAGAGAAAGCGCTGGATTGCTCCTTTCACTAAAACTGTCAAAGTGGCAATATATTACTTTGCGAGAGGCTGCCATTCGGGAAGGTGCTATGGATATTTATCCATCCTACTATAAAGTGCAACAAACTAAGCTTGATTGCTACCCCCCAAAGCATTCAGTGTCAGTTACGGATTCCTCGGCTAGGATTACACTTCAAGCTTTACTTGACATCACGGTGACGAGGATCCTTCAAAGTCTTTCTGACAAAGCCGATGTGCAAAATAAGCAGCTTAAGCGTATATCCAAGTGGGGATTTGATGGTGCTTCCAACCAAAGCCGATACAAACAGAAAATGGAGGGTGAGCAAGATGATGCAAGCATTTTCATGACCTCCTTGGTGCCACTAAAACTGACAGATGGAGATAATACTGTATGAACCGAAAACCATGCTCAACTTTGTATTGACACCCAGTTCAGTTAACCTTTGTAAAGAAGAGCGAAGCAGTTGTCATCGGTCTCAAAAAACAAATGGATGATGAAATTCGGGCCTTTATCCCCACAGAGTGCAGTACATAATAATAACATGGTGACTCATCAACTAATTATGACAGTGATCGACACGAAAGGCTGCACGTACCTTTCTGAGGCCAGATCAAATCCATCGTGCTACCTGTGCTTAGCAAAACCTACGGAAATGAACCGCTTAGATGTTGTAACATCAAAGACTGTGTGTGCTGACATATACAAATTTGGCTTATCATCCCTACACGCACGTATAAATTGTATAGAATGTCTGTTACATATTGCGTATAGGCTCGACTTCAAACGGTGAGCAGCGAGAAGTAATGAAATAAAAAATGTATTCAAAATAAATTCAAGTTCAGCTCAATCTGTTGATTGATGTTGTGAAACAAGGCTCGGGAACTACCAATGGCGTGAATACCGCTAGGAAGTTTTTCGAGTATCCCAATAAAACTGCAGCTATTACCGGGTTGGACGAAGATCTTACTAAAATATTTGCAAGCGATAACATTTGGCGAGAAGATCGAGATTGATAGGCGAGAATAAAATTTAAAGATTTTGCCCGCAAAACAGCAGAAAAGTATGTGGAATTGTATGACTGGTACTACATGTCGTCAACCGTACATAAATTATTAATACACGAGGCTGATATAATCGAGAAAACTTATATTGTGCAATTTCAGACTCTCTTGGAAGAAGCCTCAGAGTCTCGAAACAGAGATTTTAGGAGGTTCCGGGAATATCATTCGCGGAAAAGAAGCAGGCAAGATTCTAATCAAGATATCTTAAATATGCTTGTTGTTTCTTCGGATCTTTTCCTAAGTGCACAAAGGCCTAAGTGAGATGCCAAGAGAAAGCAAAGCTTTTTTGCTGAAACTCTCGCAAAAATTCAGTTTCAGGAAAGTGAGTTCGTGTTTTTAGTATATCCAATCTAGATTCTGACTCAGAATTGAGTCCGAGAACGACAGTGATAAGGAAAATGTATAATATTTGAATATTTTTGCTATTTTATAATTTTTTTTTTTGTTTTATATATTTTTAATATTTGGGTCAATAACATTCTTCATAATTAACAATGTTCTTAATTAAGTCACTAAAAGGAACCGTTTCATATGTAAAAATAAATAAAAATATTTTGACGATTTTTAAAAAAAAATTAGCAGCGATAACCGTTATATGACATATGTCAAAAAATCATAAATAATTAGTACTATAACCACCTGTAAGGATATTACGGTTTTCCTTGCTGTTTACGAGATAATTAACTTTTTAATACCAGCTCCAGGGTCATTCTACTTTTTAGTGCAGGTTTTTGCAATGCTAAAAATGGGTTTTAAAAATTTTATCATTTGAGATAAATAAAGTAATTTAACTGTATTTATGCGTAATTATACCCAGACAATTGAAATTAACTGCCAGCAGCGAATTTTGTACATATTTCTTTCTGAAAATGAAGGTTTTGGAGACCGAGGTAGAAAAATCAAACCACTTTGTTACCAATCTAAATATTTTTATTGAGCAGCTTTAGTCACTCATTACAAACAAACAATTAACAAAACGTATTTAAGGAACATAAATCTTTCTCTTTCATAACTATAATAAGAAATTATCATTTATAAAGTCATTGTAAATCACATTAAATGACAACTATGTTACCGTTGTGCACTTTTGTTTACAAAGATTTGACATAAAATGTATATATGTAAAAATATCTTAACAACGTATTTAACATTTATATTAAAAAATATTATCTTGCATCTGATATATCTGTAATGTAGCTTATTATGCCAATTGTACAACTCAAATGGAAAAACCTTTACTTAGAAATAGGGACATAATGGTAACACAGTTGTTCAACAGTAATAAAGTTATTTCAATAGAGAATTCTCTTCTCTACAAAAATAGCTAATCAGTCTCTTAGTTACCACAAAGGTTGAAGATAATAATTTAATCCTACTATTATATCCGTTTTACCAAAATCACAGCACTTATGCAGGTCGGATTACTTAAAAATTAATTAATAATTGCAGTCATTGTTCGAACACTTCCAGAGGATTAGGGAAGTCGTAGTATTCGCGTTTCCCTCTAAAAATCTTTTTCGGTGCAGAAACCACTTCAACAATGTTATCATAAGGTTCACAACTAGTGTCTGTTTCGACCGCTTTAAAAAGTTTGCCAGTATCATTTACACCTCTGTAAAACATAAATTGTATGTATCCATTTTCGTCAACCTCACTCAATGCTGAAGCCAAGTATGTATAAATTTGTTTTCTACCTTGTATTTTCAATAACACATAAGTTCCGGGAAAGATTTTACTGGGATGCAGATTTTCTTTCTGAAGTAGTTCGTCACTTTGTTTTGAAGTACTGGGTAAATTGTGGTCATTATTGTTGGAAATGTCTCTAAACGCAGAAAGAGGTATGTCGTCACTGCTGTCGGTGTCCGAGGAGTAAATTTGATGAAACAGCGATTGGCGTGGTTTATTTATGATATCAACAGTCAGCTCATCATGTGGAGATTCCATTGCAGTTGGTTGTACATCCTGAATCACCAAATCATTGACTGGAGCATATTCTTTTGGTTTCAGACAAGAACATATTCCACGACTACAGTAACAGCTTAAATCACGGTACATAAGTTTGTTTTCAGTTTTCAGCTGTTTTGTCAGTATCCTTAGCTTCATTCTCTTTACTTCGGTTTAATCTATGGCACTTCTTCTTATACTTTTGGTATTTTCTCTCAGCTGCTTCTAGCTTTTCTTTCAGATTTACGTTTTCTCTATAGAGTTTTGCTGTCCCTTCTCACCTGTTTTCGTCCACGATTCTTCGCAGAAACAGAAGCTGATGCAGATGAAGTCACCGTTGGTGTTGATCGTTCCTTAGCCGAACGAGATAGAAATAGTGATTGTCTAGGCGTCTGTTCATGAGATTTGTTTCGAGTGGCATTGTGGCGCGAAGACAATGGAGATGGAGATAAAGAAGGTGTCCGCAATCTGCGAGAATCGGGTATCGGACAATTTTCAGGAATATTTGGTGCATTTTGTCCTGTTGGTGGAGTGTTCACACGAATAACATCAGGTTGAGGG